>PVKS010006933.1:0-75553 GCA_004027875.1 Aplodontia rufa | reverse complement strand
AGGGGAAGGGAAAGAGGAGGAGGAGGAAGGAGGGAGGGAGGGAGGGGTATCCTGATTTTATCTTCTGTTTTTTATGTCACTAGCAATCAGATCTTTATTTATCTATTTATCTTTTTATTTTTGAGGTGGGGTCTTGCTAAATTGCCCAGAATGGCCTTAAACTTGGGATCCTCCTGCATTGGCCTCCCCAGCAGCGGGGATTACAGACATGTACCCCATGCCCTGTTCAGCTCAGAGACCCCGTTCTCCTGCTCCTGCTGTTGAGGCACATCTGTTTGCTCTGACAGAGCCCTGTCCCACTCCTGCCTCCACTAATTGCTGGGTGGGACAGAGGTCCTGTGTGCAAACACACATAGAAACAAGCAGAATCCAAGAGTAGGAGGGGCCAGCACTGGCCACATGGGCCGGGCTTTCTCCGAGAGGCTCCTGGTGCTTGGGTTTCTTGTGAGTGGTGTCCTCACCTTGCACCAGGAAGAGGAGGCCTAAAGTCCAGCATTGTCCCCAGCTGCAGTCTGGGACCTCAACCCTTCAAGCCATCCGTCATGAAGGATTCCTGACCCCATGGACAGAGCCATCCCTGGGCACCTGAGCCCAGAACAGCAGCATCGTAGATGGCCTTCAGGACACTGCCTGTCACCTCCAGAGGCTCACACCCTTGTGGTATGGTGTCACTCGCATGTCATTCCAGCAACTCAGAGGCTGAGGCAGGAGGATTGCAAGTTCAAAGCCAGCCCCATCAACTTAGTGAGGCCCTAAGCAACTTAGCAAGACCCTGTCTCAAAATAAAAAATAAACAGGGCTGGGGGTGTTCCTCAGTGGTTAAGTGCACCTGGGCTCAATCCCCTATACAAAAAAAAGGAGAAAAAACAAAGAAAAAAAATACACACCTTTGTGGCAGGTGTCTATCCCTGCCCCTCTTCTCCATGATGGTAAATAATGGAAGTATTTCCTGAAAAGAGACGGATACTTTTGGTGCTGAAAACACAATGGAAATAAAAGAAAGAAGTAACTTTTGTTTTGAAGAGAGAGGGCCGTGAGAGAGAAAGAGAGAGTCAATTTTATCTAGTTTTTCATGTGGCTCTCATTGCCACTTTCTTGTGCATGTGGTGCTGGGGTTTGAATCTGCACCCTCGCACCTGCTAGGCAAGTGCTGTCACCACTGAGCCACCTCTCCAGCTCCCGAGAAGTATACCATCAGAATCCATCTTTATTTTTAGGGAATTTTAACAGATTCATGAGACTGTCATTGCTGCCTGCACCTCCCCAGCTTCAAAATCCTATGGGCACTGATGGCCCCTTCCTCATGACATCTTCTGATCTCCACTGGGAACTGGGTTCCCTTCTGGCTTGGAGGAACCGTGCCCCTTGGGCTCATGCTCAGACAGGGTGAAAACGGCGTGTAGATGAGAGTTGGACTTCACAGTGTTAACGAACATGGGTGTCTTTCTGGGGGCCCTGTGGTTCAAGTTCACTCTGGTAACGGCATTGTTGAAGTGTCTACGGGCTTGTCCCCTGCTGGACAAGGACAGAGGGGCTGGTCCCCCATACAGAAGACTGAGGGGCTGCTTTAGGGCCTCAGAGCCTCAGGCCTTGGACAACCAGTGAGGCTCTGTTTTGATGTTATATGTCCTGGATTCTGGGTGAGATTTTGTACATGAATATCAAGTATTTCTGCCTAAAATAATGTGGGAACTACAGGCTCAAAGTTACTTTGCTGTTCATTTGTTGGAAAGATTAGGTTGGAGGGACTCTGTGGGCCCCCACCTGTGCCTTCATGTGGATCTCCCCTTTTTAAACACAATGGTGGATAAGTCACATGATTGATGCCAAAAATTGAGTTGAAAGAGTGTCTTTCCTTCTTCTTTCACAAAATAAATCACACTTTTCTGTTTCATTCTATTATTAACCTCAGTATTTTTCAAGTCATAGTTATACAATTTACCAATAATATTGTGGAGGTAGTAATGGTAATAGTGGTGCTGGTGGTGCTGATGGTGATGATAGTGATGATGGTGGTGACAATGGTGATGATGATGATGGTAGTGATAGTGGTGATGGCAATAGTAGTAATGGTAGTGGTATTGATGGTGGTGGTAGCTGTGGTGATAACGGTGGTGGTGGTGGTGATGGTAGTGACGGTGATGTGATGGTGGTGGTGGTGGTGGTAATGGTGATGAAGGTGATGACAGTGATACTAGTAATAAGGTAATGGTGGTGATAGTGATGGTGATGGTGGTATTGGTGGTGATGGCAGTGATGGTGGTAATGGTGATGGTAGTGATGGTGGTGGTGGTGGTGGTGATGGTAATGATGATAGCAATAATGGTGGTGGTGATGGTGGTGGTGGTGCTGGTGATGGTGGTCTGGTGGTGGTAGTGCTGTGGTGGTTGTGGTAATGGTAATGATGATAACAATAATGATAGTGATGGTGGTGGTGGTGGTGATGGTGGTCTGGTGGTGGTAGTGCTGTGGTGGTTGTGGTAATGGTAATGATGATAACAATAATGATAGTGATGATGGTGGTGGTGGTGGTGGTTTTCGGTGACAGTGGTGATGACAGTGATGATGGTAAAAGAGATGATAGTGGTGGTGGTTGTCATGGTAATAATGGTAACAATAATGGTGGTGATGGTGATGGTGATGATGGTGGTGGTGAAGATAGTTATGGTGATCATAGTGGTGGGTGTTGGTGTTGGTGATGAAGGCAGTGATGTGGTAATGGTGGTGGTAATGATGTGGTGATTGTAATGATGGTAACAATAATGGTGGTAATGGTGGTGGAAGTGATAGTGATTATAGTGGTGGTGGTGATGGTAATGATGGTGACAATAATGGTGGTGATGGTGGTGGTGAAGACAGTTATGGTGATCATAGTGGTCACTGGTGGTGGTGGTGATAATGGTGGTGATGGTAATAACGGTAACAATAATGGTGGTGATGATGGTGGTGGTGAAGACAGTTATGGTGATCATAGTGGTAGTGATGATGGTAGCAATGATGGTGGTGATGACGGTGGTGATGGTGGTGTTGGTGGTGATGGCAGTGATGGTGGTATTGATAGTGGTGGTAGTAGTGATGGTAATGATGGTAACAATAATGGTGGTGATGGTGGTGGTGGTGATGGACTTTCATGCTGATAATGACAGTGGTGGTGTCAGCGTGGCAGTGGGAATGGTGGTGACTGATGCTTACTGAGAACTCCTTGAACACCAGGCTGCGCTATCTGCACTTTGTAGCACTCCCAGGTCTTGTTGTCGATGTTGCCTGACTCTCTTAGAAGGCTGACCTGGAGGTGACTTTCAGTTTTGCTTCAGAGCCAGTTTGAGCCACTATGGTTCCAGCTCTAGATTCCCAGCATTTAGTAGTCATGTGGTCCTGGCAAGCCACAGAGACCCTAGACGCTGGCATGGTGCATGGCACCAGCAATGTCAGCTCTCAAAGTCGTTGTCCAGGCTCAGAGAACACCTTGCCTTGCCATGATAAGGACAAAGCAGGTGCTCAACTGGTGGGGAAAGCAGTGGGTGGCAAGACCCACTGGCCTCTGCCCCACCCTGTGTTTCCCAATCACATGAATTCCTGAGGAGGGGAGCATAAGCAATGTTTCCTGAGGGCCCAGACCCCTTGTCCAACTGCCACCTACAGGGGCTGTGTGCAGCCCAAGGCATCTGTGGACACAGGAGGCCTGGATGCCAGTCTATTGTACCACAGCAGCTCTGAAAGGCCAAGTCACCTGTGAGAGGTACAGCCTAGAGGGGAGGGTGACTCCCCTCCAGGTGAGGAGGTGGCAGTAGATTGTCCCCTCTGAGTGAGAAGGGGCAGTGGATCCCTCTCCTCCAGATGAGGTAGCAGAGGATTTATCCCCTCTGGGTGGGGTAGGGCCTTGGGCCCCTCCCCTACAGGTGGGGAGGAGGCAGAAGATCTGTCCCCTCCAGGAGGAGGTAGCAGCAGATTTTCCTCTCTGAGTGGGGTAGGAGCAGTGGGCTCTTCCCTTCTGGATGGGGTAGAGCCATGGGCCTCCCCCTAATCAGTCAGGCAGACCCTTCACCTCCCACCCAGAGGCCTCTCTGTCCTGCCGAGGGCAAGGCCAGCCCAGCCGTCTTCCATCCTCCAGCCTGTGTCTCTGAGAGTTCAGGTGTGGAGCCTGCTTACCACCACTGTGGACCCTGTGGAGGGCCTGGTCCCCTGGTAACATGACTGGCTTTGGGGCAGGCTGCTGGGGAGAAGATGAGGTCGCCGCGGCCTCCTGTTTTGTCCAGCTGGCGGTCACCTTGTAGCCACTGAGAAGTGTAGTCAGGTGCATGGGTAGTGTAGCATTGCTGTGCTGCTGGCCACCAGCATCCAGTTCCAGAGCAGTCACCCCAAAATGCCCCCACAGCCAGCAGTTGGCCTTTGGCTGCTCCTGGCCCTGCTAGCCCTGCTGTGCTGGCCATCTCCAGACACTCTGCTATATGTGGAGTGGGTGCCCTCGTGACACTCCCAAGCATGTCTGGATGTTCACCCTTGCTGCCTGTCTGTCTGTGGAAGGGCTTTCCCATCTGGGCAGGCCAGGCTGGGACTCACTGTCGTGGGCTGGCGGACACGGGGAGACCTCGCTGCCTGGCATACCCACTAGAGGCAGCCCGAGCACTGGCGAAGCTCTGACCGCCGCGCTGCAGAGGGGAGCTGTGCAGCAGCCGCCTTCCTTTGAATAGATCCTCTCTCCTCCCAGAGTGATCTCACACGCGCTCAGGTGTCCCCAGCACCTGTGCCCCTTCACGTGCCGTTGGGGCACAGCTGCGCAGCAGCGGGGGGCATATGTTTCCTAACTGTCCTTCGATGGCCAGTGCGCACCATGTGGCAGTGTCCTTGGCGGTGCAGAATTATGAGGTGGATCAAGGATGCCTCCTCTTTTTAATTAAATCCTGAGCGTGAGTGGTTTTTCTAATTTATGAAATAAATGATTACATGGCTTTAAAATTAAAATCTTAGCAAACATTATCACTGTGATAAACAGGTGAGGTCCTCAAAACATCCCTCAGGGCACTTCCGGGTACCCGAGGAGGCTGTCGTCCCTGGGGCAGAAGTCCCATGGCCAGTGCAGGGCAGGACCCTGACTGTGTCTGGCCCAGCCTGGGCGGGGCTGCAGGGCCTGGGCTCAGCACTTTGAAAGCAGTGCCCAGCTGTAGGCTAACTCTAACCCTAACCCTAACTGGAGCCCTTCCTCCTCTGGTCCCTGTGGGCAGGGTTTTCTGTCCTTATCTCCAGAGAGCAAAGAGATCTGGCCTTGTTAAAATGCTTTCTGGGTTGTGGCTGCAGACACCTTGCTGGGCCCAGGGTCTGTAGTTCAGAGCTGACGTCACAAGTCCCTCTGTATTGGATGCCACTGAGGTGTCCCCAGTCTCCCGTCTCTGATGACAAGTGGCCCCTCCTGGGTCTGAGAGAAGCCGGGGGTAGTCTGAGGGTAGCAGAGAACTGTCTTTCCTCTGAACTTGCCCCAAAAGCATCTCATTCAGCAGAGAGAAGTCCCCACGACTTCAGTGGAGATTCACCTGCCACAGGGCCTGGTGGGTCTCATGAAGCCCGAGGAGCAATTGCTATGACTGAGGGTGGCTGTCCCACCAGCAGGTCAATCACCTTTGTCTAGCAAACAGGCTGTGGGTTAATCTGAGCTGGATCCAGTGTCTGGACAGTGAGCTCAGCCGACATCTAGCCTCAGCTTAAAGGGCTCAGCCCCGACTCATGTCTTAGAGGTGTTGGCCACCTTTGGAGACTGGCCTTCAAGCAGGGACCAGACTGTGGTCACAGTGAAGGCCAAGGCTAGAAAGCCTAGGGCCTGCATCTTCTGATTGGCAATCTGCTGATGCGAGAACCCTCAGAAACCCCAGGTTCCTGGAAGAAGGCCCTGGAAGTCATTCCTGTCTGCAGCCTCTTAAGCCTTCCTGGGGTCCCCATGATCAGAGCAAGTCTTAGCCTGAGGACATGGCACTACTGAGACAGAAGCAGCTGTCTTGGGGGCTTAGGTAACTCTGTGGCCTGGTTTTGAGCAACTGGCCTCATGCAGTAGCCCTGAGCCCACTGTAGACCACGTAACTGAGGCTCCCAGAGGCCCTGCAGTGGAGCTGGGGAAACAGGAGGCAGGTGGGAGAGCAGAGGATAGATCAGGGCCTCCACGCTGTCCTCAGGATGCGCCTGTCACAGGAGGGCAGGGAGCTGAAGCTCCAAACCTTGGTTATTGTGTTCCCATGAAAGAAGACTTAAGTCAGCGGCCTAATTAGTCCCCTCTGCAGCTGTCCTGGTGGTCATCCTGCTCAGAAGGCTTCACCTACTAGGCAGTCTGGTGTGAATGTGGGCACCCAGGTTAGTGGCAGTCAGACCACCTTAGTGCTCCTGTGCTGCTGAAGGAGTCCCCTCCCAGCTAAGTGGAGACACCTCTGGCCCTACCCCTAGCTCCACACCACCTCAGTGGCCCCATCAAGAGTTAGCCCATTAGTCCTTCTCCTTTGATGTATGTCCCCAAATAGCTGTTTTGATTCTATTCATTTTCTATAGGTTAACTGCCGCCACTTGATTTCTTGTCCACTCTGAGAGTGTTTAAAGGACTCTAAAAGTAATTTAAAGAACACTGTGACCTTGCTATGACTTTTACTGTGTATTGCTAGCCTGGGAAGGGGCAGCACCCCTGAGGGCCTGGGGATGGGTTGGACCCCCCTGAGGGCCTGGAGATGGGCGGGACCCCCCAGAGGACCTGGGGATGGGTTGGATCCCTCTGAGGGTCTGGGGATGGGTTGTACACCCCTGAGGACCTGGGGATGGGTTGGACCCCCCTGAGGGCCTAGGGATGGGTTGGACACCCCTGAGGGCCTGGGGATGGGTTGGACCCCCCTGAGGACATGGGGATGGGTTGGACCCCCCTGAGGACCTGGGGATGGGCAGGATCCCTCGAAGGCCTGAGCTGGACGTCAGGCCACGTTGTAATCCAATGTTTGACTGCAGAACCCCTTCAGCAGGAAACCTGGACTAGATTCCACTTCACAGCACCCTATTCAACTTCCTGAGTCTGAGGACTTGGGGAAAACAAGTAGATGGAGCTGTATTCCCCGCCAACAACCCATATCAGCTTTAAAGGCTGATTTTCAAGGTCAGTTTAACTGTTTAGACAAATTACACGCAATAAACAACACATACATTTAACTAGAATCAGATGCAAACGGAGCGCCAGCACAGATCTGGAGGCAGAATGAACGTCCGCATTGCACGGTTTAGAAAGAAACAAGTACTGTCATCACTTTGCATCGAAGCAGACACAGGCGCCTGAGTGTTGAATCTGCTGGCTGCACCAGGGACGATGTGGACACAGGAAGCCAGGAGCCCCCCAAGAGCCAGCCCGGCTGAATCACCTGGTGGAGTGCCCCCAAGAGCCAGCCTGGCTGAATCACCTGGTGGAGCCCCCTCAAGAGCCAGCCTGGCTGAATCACCTGGTGGAGCCCCCCAAGAGCCACCCTGGCTAAATCACCTGGTGCAGCCCACCCCCCTAGCCCCCACCCCCGCAAACCTGACTAAATCACCTGGTAGAACCTGCTGCGGGTGATTCTGCTTGGCTCTGTAAGCTGTGAGCCGTGCCAGAGGGGTCGAGGGTGTGGGATTCCTTGGTTGAGGCACCTCCCCGGTAGCTGGCCTGCTCACCCTTTTTCTTTTCTTTTCTTTTCTTTTCTTTTTTTTTTCTTTTGTTTTTTGAGAGAGAGAGAATTGATTTTTCGTCTGGCCTTTGTTTTTCTGACACTTAGTTGTATATGTGGTGCTGGGGTTTGAACCTGGGTCCTCGTGTTGACAGGCAAGTGCCACACCCCTTAACTGTCTTGTGGAGGCACCACATACACACAGAAATGCACACATTTTGAGAGTATAAGTTGGTCGGTTTGGCAAACATGCATGAGGGCTTAACCACAGTTGGGATATGGCTATTCCTGGTGTCCATCTGTGGAAATCCTGCCTGCTCTTGGCCCAGGCAGCCCTGGTCAACTCTGGGCAGAGATCAGTCTTGCCTTCATCCTGCTGGGCGTTGCACATGGGGCTTCCGAGCCATGTGGTCCCCTGGTCCAGCGCCTTCCACTTGGCTCTTGAGAGCCACCAGATGCTCCGTGAGTCTGTAGGTGGCTATGTAAGGCTGCATAGTGTCAACTGTGTCACCATCTGTTTGTCATTTGCCAACCAAGGGACACCTGGCTTCAATTATTTCACCCAGAGGAGTAGAGCTGCCGTAACCGTTCTTGCTCATTAGTGCAGGAGTGCGTTAAGTTTCCCTTGGGTACTCGCCTAGAGGTGGGTGGGCGAGCGAATGGTAGTTTATGTGTGCATTAGACAATGTAATAATCCTCCAGCCCAGTTCCCAAGGCGCTACACTGTTTTGGGATTGCACCCAGGACAAGAAGAGCAACATTCCTCATCAACCCTGATAGTTGGTCCTTGCCTTTGGATTTTAGCCCTTGTACAAGATACAGGGCGTCCAGCCCTTTGCAGATGTGTGGTGTGCACTGCAGACATTTCACCTGTTCCACTGTCTTTACATCCTCTTAACAGTGTCACTAAAACAGCAAACATCTTTGATCATGGTTACCAATATTTTCTTTTTTCATGTTTTATAATTTTTATTGAAAACTGAACATTTTTAGCATTTTGATGTTGCAGCCCTGAAAGTTAGATTTTCCCCTATTCCCAGGCTATTCCGCTGTTTCTGCTTATTGTAGATGCCACTTCTTGTTTGCTTAGTGACTGCCTAGAACTACCATTGTAGTTAGTTCTATATTATTTGTCATGTGTCACCACCCAGGTCTCTGTTTGGTGAGCTTAGACCTCAGGTAATCATTCGACAGAGATGCTCTCTGAGTACTGGAACCAACATGTCTTCCCACCTCTGGTGAGGAACCCTGTGTGCATGTGTGTGTGCGTGCACATGAACGTACATGTGTGCATGCATGCGTGCGTGTGTGCATGTATATTTTCATGTGTTCATATGTATGTGTGTGCATGCATCTGGGCATGCCTGTGACCCTCAGCCAGGCAGTCGATAGCTCTGCCTTAGCCTTTGCTTCCTGCCTGTATGGAACCTCTGGTTAGGAACCGTGTGTGTGTGTGTGTGTGTGTGTGTGGGTGGGTGGGTGTGGATGGGTGTACTGGGCATGCCTGTGACTCTTACCCAGGCAGTTAACAGCTCTGCCTTAGCCTTCACTTCCGGCTTATGTGGATTCTCAAAAGAGCGGGAGGTGAAACTTCAGGGCCTTCTTAGTCTTTCCTGGGCATGTGCACTGCCCTATGCAAGTATGTATCCTTTCCCAGGCACATGTTGGAACTTTCAGGGCCCCCCATGGACATCTTATTCAGTTGTTTACTTGCCCTCTATGTTGTTGCCACTCATGCTGCTGCAATGTTAAACAAATGACACTGATCATTTTTAGCAAAAGCCCCTGGAAAGTGCTTAGTTCTGGGTGAATTGTAATCAAGATGAGGCTTGCACCTGGGTTTTCCAGGGAATTCCCAAGCAGGACATGATGTGGCCAAAACCACACCTGTCATTGATGTGTGGTCTGGTTATCGACACATAGTGAGACCACCAGAGACCAGAGAAGAAAAGGAAAAATTTTATTTTGGGAAAAGAAAAGAAACAGGAGAAAAAAATAGGCTGGTGCACCAGGGGTACTGCTCCAAAGTAAAGTTGGGAGAGCAGCGGCCCCAAGTGACTCAAGCGGGCTGCTTTCAAAGGTGGAAACCACAAAAATTCTGGCAGGCTTATAAAAGGGGGTGTTTGTTCAAGAAATGCAAACAGCAAGCTTCGGTTTATCCATTTCAAGCTGCACCAGGCGGGTTAGCAGGGTGGGCTAGGAGGGGACAAACAGTCCATATCTGAAACCAGCAGCTTGTGGGGCCTCCAGAGGATGATGGGCTGCTTCACAGAAATGGTCACGGAGACCTTGGCTCATGACCACATTATTTGTTCTCAGGTCCATTTACCACAGTCAGCGCCACTCAAAGACTTTACTTGTAGCCATTTTGGCTTGGTCAATCTTAACTAGGTATATTTGTTTGATATCAGGATGGTCTCTACTTTTTACATCATCTCCTGTCCAGTGGTTGCTGGTTTTCACCACAGGTGTGGGGCTGTTGGCTTTTGAGGCTACTGTGGAGTTGGGGTATGAGGAACTGGAACACAGCAACTTAAAATTCCAAGAAGCTCCTAGTTATTATTATCAATATCCTGTGGTTTTCACAGATAAACAAATCTTTGGTTAACTCCAGAGTTGTGCAAAGGGTGTCTTGACAGCCTTCCCAGAGCTCCTGTAGTTTCATGAAGAGGGCTTTCAGCAGCCCTTAAGTGGTCACCTGTGCCGACACTGTGTTGGATGACTTGATTCTTCCCATCAGGGCTGTGTGTGCTGCCTCTTTGCAGGCCTGATCACCCTATCAGCACTGCAAACGCTACCTGGCTGGTGGCAGTATGTTTTTGTACTGCTCTTAGGGTGGCATGGTAACAAGAGGAAATCTAGCTACATTCTGCACAAGGTAATGAGGGAGCTGGAGCCTGCTGGGCAGCGAGCAGCTTGGCAGAGCAGGGGCTAGAGTGCCAGGGCCAGCCCTACCTGCCCTGAGCCTAGCTGTGGGAGCAGTTACCTTACTGCACTTTAGTGCTTTCCATTTTGCTTCCAAGCTTCGTGAGACAGGAGCAGGGAGGTGCTGAGCCATTCCCCACTCCAGGGTCTGGATCTTAAGAGCTTTCTCCCAGCAACCTGTGAAGTAGGTTGTTCCTCAGGCTGGGGGGGCAGGACCTGAAAGCTCTGAGCAGCCACCCGCTGGTCCTTCCCAGAGGCTGTGCTGTCCCAGGGATGGGGTCCAGGGAGGTACTCATGAGGCTCAGCAGCCATGGCCACCCCAGGTCCACTATGGGGCTGGACTTCAGGAGGGTGTGACAGCCCTGCAGCTCTGGCCCCTATTTCCCTAGGTACAGGTCTCAATCCTTACACTGCATCCTCCCTGGCCTCCCCCACAGAGTGTCCTGTGACCCCATGAAGACAGACACCATGGCCCTCACTAGGCCCAGGGTAGGGGGTACCAAAGGGGCCAGACTACCCTGGGTCCCAAGGCACCGCTGGTCCTTACCATCCTGACTCTGAAGTTCTGTGCAGCCCCTTCCACCTCCTGATCGAGGTCTCTCTGAGGGTCCCTCTTGATCAGCAGAGACGCAGGCTCACCCCTCACAGCCACCGTGTGGGCCTCGTCCCCAAGGCATGTGCAGATCTGCTCTTCCTCAACTGTTCCCAGAGCACCTCTCCCATCCTCACCTGACCACGTGACAGCAGTGGGTGGCTGGAGCATGACTGCAAACAAGTTCTTGCGCGACTCTTTTGCAGGTCCCCACCCCATGGACTGGGCAGTGAGCTCAGAGTAAGCTTGGCACAGAGGTGGAGTCCTTAGACAAAGGACCCTGGCCCAACAGGGGTGGGGCCTTAGGGGGACAGGCCAGCAGAGGACCATGCCTCCTGCTTTGGTTGAGGATCCTGGGCGGTGATGGCCGGGGCTCCTCCCAGCCCCAGCCCCAGCCCCAGCCCCAGCCCCACCTCCGGAGCCCGAGTAGCAGCCCTGCCTGCTGGAGCTCCTCTTGTCCAGCTGCCCACAGCCTCAGTGGCAGTTTGTCTCCAGCAGTGTTGTGGACTTACTTTCCCTGAGACAGGAAGAAGCTGAGAAGTGAGGCTTTGTGCCTTTCCTCGCAAGTCAGCAGCAAGGGGCCTATTGTACCTCCCAAGTTGTCTTCAATGGTCACAGGTTGGTAGCCCACAGTCCCAACAGACAGCGCCCTGCCGCAGCTCCCACTGCAAAGGCGGGCTCCCCGGGAAGGGCCGGCCCACCGTACACAGGGCAGCATGTGCAGAAGGGGCAGATGTGCAGGGTTAATGCCAAGTGCCCCAGGTGGGTGTGGAGCAAAGCTGGGACATGTACATGTGGCGTCAAGCCCTCCACCCACCAGGCACCTAGCTCCTGTGTCTGGCATCTGTAGCTCTGCTTAGATCCCCATCCTCTTGTGGGTTTGTCTCTCTGCAAAGTAAGTAGCTTGGCTGCAGCCCTGTGTCCCCTCCCTTTCTGACTCACCCCTGGGGACACACAGGCAGCCAGCGAAGGGCCCAGAGGGCAGACCTGATAGGCTGTGGGGGAAGGTTGGCCCTGGCTTCTGCACAGAGTCCCTGGCATGTTGGGAGCTGCTCCTTGCCTCAGAGTAGCCTCTTTGAAGTCGTGTGCCCTGGGTTCTGGGAGGTTTCAGCTGGAGAGAGGAAGGCTCTGCTGCCTTGAAAGCTGTTTGCAGCTGGGTCCTCCAGGAACTCCAGGGCACAATGGCCAGGCATACCTTGCCTCGCAACAGCATCACTCTGCTCTCTGCCTCAGTCCTCAAGGGCCTCTCCTCCCTCATCCCCACATGGCTCCCCCCCTCAGCTTGCCTACACCTGCCACAACCTTCGCTGTGGTTGGGGTTCAGGTGTCCAAATTCCTGTGCTGATCTCTGGAGTGCTGGGAGGTGGTTGAGACCTCAAGAGGTCCCTAGCAGGAGGTCCCTAAGCTGCTGGGGATGCTGTCCTTAGGGGACTAAGGCAGCTCTGTGAGACCCTTGTAGTTCTCAAGGGGACTGTCATAAAAAGAGCAAGCCTGGCTCACCCAGAGCCTGTGCTCTGCCTGGCCATGTGACGCTCGTCCTCCATGACCCAGCCAATGCCAGGGCCACAGGGTGATGTAACCAAGAGACTCTGTCAAAGCCAGCACTGTGCATTTGGACTTTAGCTTCTGAATCTGAAACTGGCCTAATGAACCTCTTTTCTGATAAGGTCAGCTCCTGTGGGTATTGTTAACAGCCCTCTCCCCAGCAAGGTCCCCTCCACAGCTCCTAGGACAGGCACTAGGGGACACCACCCAGCCTGCACAAGGTATCAACTGCCCACAGCTCCAAGCACAGTGGCTCCTTGTCTCCACAGCTGTGATGGCAATTCCTGCCTCGCTGCTTGCTGCGGGAAAGGAGGGCAAGTGAGTATGAGGGTTTGGGTGAGGCCCAGGACAACCAAGGTGATAGCTTGTATTCTTCCATCCTTCTTTCTCTCACCCACAGAGGGTAGGACCTGTGCTCGTCTATCCTTCCCCCTACCCATCCACAGAGGGTAGGACCCCTGCTCATCCATGCCATCATAGTTATCTGGGGTCAGTTGAGCAGGGCACCTGGGCTGAGTGGGGCTGGACCCTCAGCTGGCGGGGTGTTGGCACCCTGGGTGTTAAGGGCTCCTATTTCTTTCTCAGTTCTGTTGGGTTTGCCCATGTATTGGTCTCTTAAAGGGCACCACGTTGAATCTTGCACTGGAGTGAATTCCTTTTGTCCCTTGCAGCCTCAGTGGAGTGAAGTGGGCCTCCAGGACACTGCAGGTGTCAGACCCCGAGCTCCCCATTTGCCAGGCTCTCTTCTGACTGGGTCATGTGGTCCAGCTCCGTCGTTCTGCTGTTTGGTTTCTGCGAGTCTTGGGAACATTTCGTCCCTGCATGACAATCTTTGTGCCTAGTGACTTCTTGTAGTGAAGTTCAGGCTCCTTCCTCTTTCCTGTGTCTCTTTCCTTCGTGGTTGCCATGGGGACCACATTCAGCATCCTGGAGTCACAACACCCACTGGCATTCACAGCAGCGTCACCGCACGTGGAACTCTACTCCTGTCATGTCAGTGTCACAGAGTCTCCTGTGTCCCCAAGAGCTGGAGCTGATGATTCTCTAATTGCGTCCATCTCTCACGTCATGTAGAAGCAGAATGTGGTGGCATCAGCTGTCCATGGCACTAGCTTGGCCTTGCCGAGCTCCCACTTCTCGTGTGGCACCATCTCCCCGCAGGGCTTCCTGGAGGATGCTTGCAGAGCGTCCCTGGTGGCCGCCATGAGCTGATCCCCCTGTGCCTCCCTCCTGACTAGGTGCACCTGTGTGTGCGTCTCTGCGAGCTCTATCTTCCTGATGAGTTCCTTGGATGTCTGTGCTCCTGTCAGATCTGGCAGGTGTTTGGCCATTCTCTCTCCTGTTCTCTGTTCCTTCCAAGGCTCCCACTAGGCTACCCTGTGCATTTGGTGGAGTCCCCAGGTCTGAAGGTCTGTCCCCTTCTCCCATCTCTTTTTCTTCTGTTCTTCATTGCACATCTTCGGTCGTGGACTCTTTTGCCAGCTCAGCCCTGCCCTGAATCTTTCAGCTGAGTTTTCCTCTGACCTGTTCTGCTTTGGTTTCCTTTCTGGACTCCCTGTCTGTGGACCCCCCTGGTCCATCCTTCTGGGCTTCCTGTGTCTCCTTTTGTGCCAGGTCTTCCTCAAGTGGCCACGAGCATCTTCAGGGACAGCTGCTTCTGATTTTTTCTCTGAATGGGCCTTACCGTGCGGCTTGCTCCTGTGCCAGGGTCTGTCTTTGTTGGAAATGGCATCTGCATTTATAACGTGGTATCTCTGGGTGCAAGTGTCCTCCCCTTTGCCTGGGGCTGGCTAGGTTGCTGTTCCAGGGCGATGCGGAAGGGCGCAGGCAGCCAGGAAAAGATCGCAAGGGAGGGGTCAGGGGCAAGGCCAGACCAAAGGAGCACAGAGAGGGTTTTTCAAGGAGGTCAACCCCCCAGCTGGGGAAAGTGCTGGTGGACACATCAGGGACCCAATCAGACACTCCGTACTCATTCCCCTAAGCAGGGATCCAATAGGCAACAGAGACGTGGACAGAGCGTGGATGCAGAGGTGCCAAGGAGACTCCACGGGCCCTGAGAAGAACAAGCCAGAGCTCCCCCGCCGGACTCCGGCTCAGGGCTCTTCAACTAAGAGTCTGTTACCCTCGCTTCCGCTCACCCCCTCTGCACCGTGTCCTTCAATTCTTTGCAGAGCCAAGACGGTGAACCCTGACCCCTAGACGTAGCAGTCTCATTTTGGTTTCGACTGTGGAGGTCAACTCAGGCCCTCAGGTCTTCCTCAGCACACCCAGGTTCTTTCCGACTCTCCCCAAATATGCAGTTGTTCTTCAGTGTCTGTCTTCAAAAGTGGAAAAAGAGAAAAATTGAGGTGTGGGGGACGTTGCAGCCCCTCAGCATGTTCAGGGGGCACATGGCAGCATCACAGCAGACCCTTGGTTATGGGGACCCTCTGGTCCAGGGAGAATGCTGGGCCCATCCCCACAGAAGACAGGCAGGGAGGCTCCGGTCACTCCTGGCCCCCTCCCTGCTGCACACTGGGGTGGGCAAGAAGCCAGGCCCTAGGCTTCGGCACCCCAGGAGGGAGTTCTGAGGTCTCTGCCTTCTAGTAGCATGCAAGGGAGCTGGTGTTGGAGCCCTCAGGGCAGCAGCTGACCTGGAGCTGTGCTAGACTGGGGTCTCATTCTACCACGTCTGTGGGAGCAAGGGGTATCCTATCCTGAGGGCCCTGAGGCCATGTGAGAACACTTCAAGTGGCTCCCCCAAGTGTGGCTGCAGAAGAGGACAGCTGCAGGATGGGCTGGTTCAAGGTGGGGAGACAGGATGAAGGATGACAAGGGTTGTCCTGAGAGACTCAGATCAGTGTACCCAAGTGCTCAGTGTCCACGTGTCCTTCCCAGCCCCCCGCAGAGAAGCTGCTGTCAAGGCACCGAGGCACTGAGCACCTCACTGTCCCGCTGGGCAGGGTATCAGCTCCACCTGTGCTGACAGAGCCACATGGAGCCCAGCACGTGTGTTTCCTGGCTGTCCTTGCCTGGGGACCATACATGGTACACTAGCTTGATTGTGAAATGCAGAAATGAACAGAGTTGTCTGGAACAAGGAGGAGAAGCCACGTGGACTCAGCTCAGAGCAGGGGCCTGGAAGCAGGCTGCTGTGCACGCTCACCCTGCGTGTGTCTGTTCCTGGTGTTTGGTCTTTGCAGCACCAGGTCTGGCACGAGGTGCAAAGTGAACGTTTGCAGAATCAGCACAGGGAGCAGAGGGAGGTGGTACTGCCGGAGACCTTGGGATAACACGCTCAAGCAAGGGAGACAGACACATTAAATGTGACAGTACCAGGCCGGCCCGAGTGTGCCGCCAGGAAAACCACCAGGGTGCATCTGGTGTTGGGATCTCCTGGGGATGTTTTCTAGCACCCAGCCCAGGAGCCAGCTCTGGTGGGGGCCTGTGTCCCCAGGGAAATGTCCTCCTTCTCCTGATGCCAGCTCACACTCACACATGGAATGTCCAAAGTTCATACCAAGGGCTCCCCTGCCTGTGCTCAGCATCTTAATAAAATAACATAAAAGCCTCTCCATGCAATGATAAATCATTTGACACCATCCTCATGTCAGGAAATTATATTTTGGGAAAGATTGAGAGAAGTCTGTAATGCAAACGAGCTGAAAATTGCGAAGACCCTGGAAATGGGCCAGTCTTTCGACCGCCTCCACACTGGGCCTGTGGAATGAGGCGCGCAGAGGCTTAGAGGAATAGCTGCAGGCCCAGGTCCCCACCCACATGTCAGCAGAAGTCAGTGTCAGGGAGCGGACAGGAGGGGCGCCCAGCGTTACAGAGCTGAGTCTACTGGCGGCTCTGCTACATTCACAGTGAGATGCATGCGCAGCAACTTCATTTTAGCTGTTTCTTTAAAAAGAGAATTGACATGATATCGTAATGAGAATGAATGAATGCTGCCTCGACCTTCTGCATCTCAGAAGGCTCTGCACGCCACACGGGGGCAGCCGCCTTCTCACCAGCAAGTCCTGGGGCTATTGGCCAGTGCAGGAGTGTCCGTGCAGAGCTGCTCCAGGATCAGAAGCCAGAGTCCAGACCCCGCTTGCTCCTTTAACAGCATGTTCTCCAGAACCAACCTGGGCACCAGGGCCCCACTAATCCCCCTGGGGACAGCACCCCATGATGTTGTCACCTCCCACTAGACCGGCCTGTTAAAGT
Organism: Aplodontia rufa; assembly: GCA_004027875.1. Classification (NCBI taxonomy): domain Eukaryota; kingdom Metazoa; phylum Chordata; class Mammalia; order Rodentia; family Aplodontiidae; genus Aplodontia; species Aplodontia rufa. The sequence goes on along the minus strand of PVKS010006933.1, from coordinate 58,642 downwards.
CCCCGCCTGCCGTATGGCTGAGCTCAGGTGCCAGCAGGGGATGATGGGGGACTGAGAAACAAAGGTGCACACAGACACACGGACATAGAGAAAGCTGGGGCCAGGTGGGACACTGTCCTCTGGTGAAGGAGCAGTGAACCAGAGCCAGCACAGCACGTTTACTTTGTAGGATTTCATCAAGAGAAAGTGAACTAGGAGAAAAAGCAGGCGGGCTTTGAAGATCGCAGCGCCCACAGCATTTTGGCGATTAAATTCTTTTTCTTAAAGCTGTCTTTCCCTAGCAACTGATGTCTGGACTCAGAGTCAAGGACCAGACATTCTGCACCTTGCCCAAGAATGTCCCCCAGGAGGGCAGGGCCACCACCAAGGGCAGTCGCTGGCTGTACTCCAAGTCACCAGAGCCATGGCTCTCCACATCTTCCCCTTGTCTGTTTTTAAACATTGGTGGTGTGCTGTGATTTGGAGTTGTTGGATTTCTCTTCAGAGGATGGGGCATCCTACAGTCATAACACAAAACTTTAGTAGCAAGCACACAGTTCCAAGAAGATGCCATACTGTATGCTTTTTACATATTCCAAGGATTAAGACCATTTAAATCAAGGGTTACTTAGCAAGCTGAATGGGATTTATAAAGTTATCCTGATTCTCTTGAATATCCTGGATGTGATGATGGAATTCCAAAAGATTTAAACTGTCATTATTTTTCTGCCAAACACTCCTTAAATGATTTTAAACTTTTTTCCAGTCCCATAAAGAAGCATTATACTTTGCTGCTGTGACACAAACATATTTATAGTTAGCACAGCAGTGAATCTGCTGTCTGAATCTAAGAGCAGCAAGCTCATTTCCTTTATTTATAAGTGTAGCCTCCAGTGCATTTAACTTAGCTTCTATCTTTTCATCAATAATTGCCTGATTTTGTAGGGCCCTGGAGGTACTTTGAGCCAAATTACTAAGGAAAAGAGCATTTTTAATGCCTTGGGATAAAACTACGACTGATGTCACAGCATAGACCAAAACAGATATCAAGGTGACAATTCCTAATACATGACCAAGAGCAGGTGGGTGTCTTCCCAGCTGAGTGTGGATCTGTTGTAAAACTTGAACTCCTGCATTGAAGTACCAAGACTCTGAAATGTCAGCTAGGATCGTGACAAAGGAGGGGTGGTGCAACACAAGCACTCGATGTCTGGATGTTTTAGGTGGTTCCTCCACCCACTGTCCTGTCCCAGCACGATGTTGTGAAAGTCCCCAGTGAGCTGTTCTTTCTTGTCCATGCCAAGGTCTAATGGTCCAACCAGGAATCCAGAGAGGAACTGTAGCAGATTCTGGAAAGACACAAGCAACCTTCTTCGCCATGTTATTAATGGATGTGGACCTTTTATTTACCTCCTTTAGGTGTTTTCCAATAAGCAAGAGGAGCGTTTCTAAGAGAGCAGAGGCCACAGTGTCACTCCATCGCAGACCTTCTGCTCAACACTCTATAACTTGTCTACCTTACCATACAAAATACTTTTTTATCCAGAAACACTTATTTTTTTCTAATATCCATACTACAATATATTTCCATAACTACAGCCTTTCTATCTCTTTTTCCTACTTGCTGATTCTTTCTTAAATTTACATTCTACTCCTCTTAACAAGATCAAATAATTTATGTTGTTTATAGTACTTTTAATTGAAACACAATTGAAATATTTCTCACTTTTTGTATACTGTTAGAATTTTAATATCTTCATTCTTGGTGAACACCCAAAAACAAAGTAATCTTAAACTCTTATCAATTTATAAAAACATATTTCACAGACCCAAATATATGCTACCTTATAGAATCTAAGGAGCCAAGAATACTAGAATTTACATTTAGCTCTTGATATTTTAGCATTTTAATTTTGTAAATTAATTAGATGTCTCCTTTAACAAGCACATTTATTAAGATTAATCCCATTTATAACAACCAAGATACTAGGCAGGGGTAGTTAACAATGTAAGTCATCTTTTCCCTAAGGAAGAAAAGCCTAAAAGCAATGGGAATTCCATTTTAAACATTTATAGAAATTAACATTTTTTGTTGGCTAGCCACCTAGGAAAACATGAGGGTTAATAATTTTAAAGATATCTTTACCTTTACCAATTTACAATAATAATAATCTTTTTTGTAAAAGTTTTATTTAAGTCATGTGAACTGAAAAGTTATTTGGATCCATTAATTAAATTTATAAGCACTCATTTTTTTAATAAGTCAATTGGCATATACACAATATAAAACAGAAATCAAATGAGTCTCTTATAGATTTTCGTGTTATGATCTAAATATGGGGCAAGCCCGTATAGCTGGAAATGTTGGGTATGGTCTGACCATCCCAAAAACACTGACTCCAGATCTCAGGTGGTCGCTTGCCTTTTGTGGCGGTGAGAATCACCCCAACCATCACCAAGTTTAATTTATTTTCCTAAAACTCTGTAAAAGGAGATATCTTTTTTCTAATGTATTTGATAATCAACTCTTGAAAAATTGGCCTTTGAATAAAAGGAGAAAAACCCAGAGGATTGAAAACTTCAAATAAAACAAGATGAATTGAAACAAAACGTATTAATGTAGGCACCAGGATCAAATGTGAGCTCAAACAAGAACCACGAGTTCAAACAAGGTAGAGGTTTAAAATGAAAAACAATAGCAACAATTAAAATGACACAATTCCCATTACTCTGAGAAGAAGCCCACAGAACAGACGCATCAGACCACAACACACTGTTGGAACGGGTTAGAGTCAACCTAGGTGATTTAAGAATGTGGGTACCCACGAAGTGCTCAGAAAGGGTGTCCCAGAGAAAAGGAACCACACACCTGGGCGTCTCCCACTTTCTTCCCTTGTTCCTTGCAGCTTGGACAGCGACAGCCACAGAGCAGGAGGGACTGAAGCCCTGGCTCTCCTACCCCTCTGTTGGCATCATTCCAGAGGTAGGAGTTGGGGATGTTTGCCCTGGCTACAATTTGAGAAGGACAGTGAGAGAGAGAGAGAGACAGAGACAGAGACAGAGACAGAGACAGAGAGAATCAATTTTTATTTAGTTTTTTCACATGGCTTTTGTTGCTCCGACACTTAGTTGTATACATGGGTGCTGGGGTTTGAACTCGCATACACTCTCATGCGGGGCAAGCACCGTAACCGCTGAGCCACCACTCCAGTTCCACCAAAAGATGTTTAATGCAGGGTTATTAAGCCCAAATGAAGCAAAAGTACTTACTGTTTTTTTTCTATAGTAAAACGAGCTTTTCAGGCTGGAGCTGTGGCTCGATGGTTACAGGGCTTGCCTGGCATGCGCGAGCGCGAGTTCAAACCCCAGCACCACGTGTACAAGGAAGTCTCGGAGCAATGAAAGCCACATGAAAAACTAAATAAAAAAATTGTTTCTCTTTCTCTCTCTCTCTTTCTCTCTCTCACTGTCCCTCTCTCAAAAAAAACCCAGCTGTTTTTATAGTTAATGTTTCCCTCCAGAGGCCATTTTCCCCCCCAGTAATCAGGTTAAGTTTGAATACAGAAAATTATTGGGCATTTGTTTCATTTCTTATAAAACAAACTAGGCTGCAAAATGATATTAAAGTCTAGACTTTTTCCTGGCAGTTTCTGGTGGTTAAAGTTTCTTATCAGAGAATTTTGGCCTTGAGAATCAGGATCAACAATTATAAGACAGGTTAATAATACTTGATCTTTAAAACTTTTTTCTATGTAGTCTGTAATGGAGTTAATTTAGAAACCTTTTTATGAAAAACATTTTTTATCAAAAATACCAAGAAGAGGATTAACCTAGGAGGTATCGAAGGTAGAGGCTTTTAAAATGTTTTTTATAATAATTGTAGGGCAAGGCTAACTCCATCCCAAGTAGAAAACACAGAAGCTGAAAGCAACAAGCAGAGAAGGCAGACCTCAAACACCTGCATCTGAGCGCCAGCCCATCCGAATGGTAAGGCATGGCGGGGACCAATCCCTCACTCAGAGTCCTCTCTTTGGACCCTGGCTGTCCCATATTTTACACCTGGCTGTATTCCTTCACCTCACCTTTCATTATGTTATGTGCATCTTTAGAGGGTCCCCTCATCTGCTGCTCTTAAGCCTCCCCTGGATCCGGGCCCTATTCAGCCGCCACTTGCCACGACCTTCACCCTGCATGGCTGAGCTCAGGTGCCAGCGATGGGTGATGGGGGACTGAAAAACAACGGAGCACACAGACACATGGACATAGAGAGAGAAAGCTGGGGCCAGCTGGGACACTGTCCTCTGGTGAAGGAGCAGTGACCAGAGCCAGCACAGCACGTTTAGTTTGTAGGATTTCATCAAGAGAAAGTGAACTAGGAGAAAAAGCAGGCGGGCTTTGAAGGTCACAGCGCCCACAGCATTTTGGCGATTAAATTATTTTTCTTAAGGCTGTCTTTCCCTAGCAACTGATGTCTGGACTCAGAGTCAAGGACCAGACATTCTGCACCTTGCCCAAGAATGTCCCCCAGGAGGGCAGGGCTACCACCAAGGGCAGTCGCTGGCTGTGCTCCAAGTCACCAGAGCCATGGCTCCCAGCACTTACCCCTCAACACCACTGGGGACCAGTCTCCCAGCATATGAGCCCTCGGGTGACTCACTTGCCCCATGGGCAAGCCTCACAGATGTCCAGGGGCGCTTTTTCCCTGGGAAGGGTGGGGCAGTCAGTGGGGGTGAGCAGGGGGACTGTAGAGGGAGCTCTGCCCACGTGGTCTGGGTGGCCTGAAAGCAGCAGCTCTGGAGGTGGCAGAGGTTCAGGGCCTGGGTGGGCTTCCAGAAGCCTCTGTGACCAGGACGTGTGGTCAGCCTCCCCTGGCAGCCCCACCCACTGGGATCTTGGTCCAGCTGCTCCCTGGTAGGTCATGCCTTGGGGACAGAATGAAGGGTGGAGGTCACAGACTCTGGGGCCAACTCACACCCTGTGTTACCTCTAGGTCCTAAGAGGGAACAGGCGACCCTCTGCTATGTGCACATCACCCTCAGGGGACCAGCACAGTCCCCTGGCCTCCAATCAGCAGCACGTGTGGGTGGTGAGAGGTATGGCCACACACTGCCTCCCTACACGGGCATCAACAAAGGCACTGCCAAAGTGCACATCAGCTTGTCACTTGGTGCGAAGGGGCACAGGTAGAGATGGCCCAGCCTCCTGTTCCCTGGTGCCCCCACTCCAGGCTGTGAGAGACTGCTTCTGGCCAGGTGAAGGCCATGGATGGGCCAGGTTGGACAGTCTCTCAGACCTTCGTGTCATAATTGCCTGCCCTAAGGGCTCCAGGCAGGAGACTGGGACCAGCACTGCCCCTGACAGCTTCAGTGCCCTGGGAAGCACCTCCCATCTGACCCATGGCTCTGTGTTACTGGCCTGGAGGGAGGAGGTGGCCATGGGTGGAGAGGGCCCTGGAGTGGGTGCTGGCCTGGAGGGGAGATGGTGGCCATGGGTAGAGGGGGTCCTGGTGCAGGTGCTGGTCTGGAGGGAGGAGGTGGCCATGGGTGGAGGGTGCCCTGGACTGGGTGCTGGCCTATAGGGAGGTAGCCATAGGTGGAGGGGGGTCCTGGAGAGGTTGCTGGCCTGGAGGTGCTGCCCCAGCATGCACAAATTCTGGTCTCGGATCCTGAAGGAGTTTCTCCCCTCCTTGAACCCATAAGGAGAGACCCCTACTTTGACATTTTCCATTAAAATGTGCTCAGCTCTGCTTTGGGCATGTGAATGCCAGTGTCCCTAGCTGGCTGTTCCTGGCACGAGGGCCACACTAAGCCTGCTCTTGCTATGGTGACATGTGGTGACCACACAGGACACACAACAGTGCTGGAAGTCCACCTTGCAATTGGAGCTCTCAGGAGCCTTCTCCAGATGTGCATACATCCGTCCTCCTGGCCTGGGTCAAGCTTCTGCCTCCCATGTGTGGGGCCAGCAGCCTAGAAATGAGAGTGGCAGGCATCTATTCGTAATGGATGCTGAGGTGCCTACCAGCCATGTAGGTATGGGAGCAGGGACCTCCTGCAGAGCCAGAGCGGGCAGGTAGGGTCCAGCAGGTGGGAGTTTCAGGCAGGTGCCATGCTGCTGTTAAAATGGCCAATGGTTGTGGAAGGAAGTGCAGCAGGGCCAGCCTGGCAAGGGTGGCCCCTCATGTGCAGGTCTGTTCTCTGCCCACAGGGGAGCTAGAGGCCTGCACCTGGGGCTCCCTCAGGGTCTCTGGCAGGTGTGTGGCCATGGAAGTGGGCAGGCTACTTTCCAGCGGACCTGCTGTGAGCCCTGGGAGGCCTGTCCCTGCCTCTAGTCAGTCTCCTTCTGGACCTCAGGCCTCAGCCCCACCCCAGCCCCCACAGAGGCAGGGGCTTCCAGCCTGGACTGTGGTCACTCCTGGTGGCCAGGGGCATCTGGAACACAGACACCTGCTCCACAGGTGTGCCAGTGCAGAGGTTCCCCACCACCCTGGGGCCCAGCTCAGGAGGGACAGGTGCATATCAGGTGCTCCCCTGCAAGGGACACACAGTGTTGTCAAAGGTCCTAGGTGGGGGCTGAAGAGGGGCTGAGTGGGTGGGGCCGGAACACTATTCTGGGATAGGAGGAGAGGCAGCCCCGCCCATTCTGAGGAAGCAGGTCTGTGCCATTGCCCCTACCCTCAACTCCCCAAGTCCTCTGTGTAGCTGAGAGTGGGTTGCCATAGGAGAAAGCCCTCATTTCTTTTATGCAGCACAGAATCCTCCAGAAGGTCTCACTACAGGCCCACATTTACATGGCTCATTGGCACTCATGGGACCCCCCCTAGGCAGGGACAGCCTTGGCTCCCCGTGAAGTTCATCTGTCACATGAAGCTGTAGAGAGGCCACTGTCCTGAGGAATGCAGCCGTGTCCACCAGGTCTTCACTTGTTCACAAATGTTCAGCTCTGTGTCCCCAGTGCTTGCTCATCAGCCGCCAATGTTCTGCATGGACATCTGGTGCATCATGAAGAGGGGTCTTTGCAGGAGTTGGCAGAACTGTAAACAGGCTGACAAGTTGCTACTAATCACAGAAACAGTGAGGTTCCCAAAATACGGACTGTGGAGAGAGGGGCAGCTTAGTGCTTCTTGAGAAAGGGGAGAGGAGCCCTGAGGCTCCAGCCCCAGGCTGCCTCCACATCCCCAGGCTGCCTCCACCCCTGATGAAGGACACCCAGGCTGCCTCCACCCAGGCTGCCTCCACTTCCCCAGGCTCCCTCCACATCCCCAGGCTCCCTCCACCCCTGACGTAGGACACCCAGGCTGCCTCCACCTCCCAGGACTCCCTCCACCCCTGATGAAGGACACCCAGGCTGCCTCCTCCCCAGGCTCCCTCCACCCAGGCTGCCTCCACAAAACAGTGACATTTCACCCATTTTCCTCTGAGAGGTCCCAAGTTTGTTTCTCTAAAGGAGTCTTTGATCCACGCTGGCGAATCGTGTCCTTCTAGGTGGGGTGCTCTTTGTGCAAGTGAGTGACCAGCCGTCCTGGACTTCCCGGTCACCCACAGGCTTTCCCTCTGGACTGCACCTCTGCCCACTGGCCATCTGCTCATCCGCCCCCACCCAGATGAGGGTCCTGGCAGGTACCATGGTTGGAACTGGGATGCTTCTGTCTGCTGCCCTGGGTCCTCTGTGCCCCATCTCACATGGCTTGCTCATTTCACAGATCCTTTCCACTTCCAGCACCAGTGTCTCTATCCACATTTGGGGGATCCCCCATCCAGCGCCCCTTCTTGGGCTCTTCAAGTTCACAGCTGTGGGGAGTTTGACCAGCAGCAGCCAAGCAGCCACCAGGAAGGGGCTTCTTCTCTACCCCCCACCAGGCCACCTGGTGAGAGCCACCTGGGGTAGCCTGAGCACAGCTGGGGTGCCCCTCAGCCCACAGCTGGGCAAACAAGATGCACAGCAGGTGAGCCCCAAGTTGCTCCTGTAAGCAGCCCAGAACGCACAGACCAAAGCCTTCTGGAGCTTCCATTCTGCCTCCCTGTCCAAACCAGGCCCAAAACTGGACGGACATTTCAGTTTTAGGACAAGGTCAGTGTCCTTCCCTTGACACTCCAGCCAGGACAAGCAGTCTATCCCTCACAGTGCCCAATCCAGCAGGGATGCTCACCACTGAGGCTTGCAAGTGGCAGGGACTCCGACCCCTTCAGAGAGGCAGATGAGGAGGCCCTGCCAAAAGCCACTACAGGTCAGGCCACCCAACAGTCAGCAAGGTCACAGCCATCAAGCTCAGTGGCATTTCCTTGTCCACGAGTCTTTTAACTCGGCTCAAACCAAAGGCAGCAGTCGCCAGACTCAACAGGTGTGTCCAGGTTGATTTGACAGAAAATCTGTCTTCCCCTCTACAACTTTGCCCCATTGTGTGCTGTTCTGGAGTCCAGTGCCCTCTGTAGCGTCCTCTCTTGACTTGAGCCTGACGCTTCAGCCTGGGATTGGACACACTTCCCAGAGAGTGGTCTCCAGCTGGAAGAGTGACAGGTTAGTGTGGCTGCGGGCCCCTCCTGGGCCTTTTGGAGCATCTGAGCCTTGGCTGCCCCTGAGTCCCCAGAATTGTGTTTTTACCAGAACCTTCCATAGGAGCTGGCTAAAGCCCAAAGTGCCCCTGGAGCACACGAAGTCAGAGTCACCTTCTTCATTCTGCTCTGCGATTTCCTCTAGACTCACATTCTGCATTCTCTGTTCCCACAGTTCTTTTAGGGGAAGTCTTAAAAGGGTCATCTTTGCCTGGGAGTAAAAACAAGGAAACTCTTGCTTAAAAACATCAACATTGACACATGCTGAGGATTGTCCTCGGCTAATGGATTTTACCAGCTGGACGCAGGAATCATTTCTGACCATTGGGTCTCACCACTTGTCATAGCTGCGACAAGCCAGGACTTCCTGGAGCATGGGAAGGTCTGGGCCACCACATAGCAAAGGCCTTGGACACCTGGACCTTGCTGGAGGACAAGGACATGAACACAGTGGCCCGGCTGATGCACACAAGGACATCAGTGACTATAGGACCCCTGTGCCAGGCAAGGGGCTGGTCCCTGCCCTGGGATGGAAGGAGAGGCCTCCAAGGACCAGAAGCTCCATGTGCCTTATTAAAGTAGCCCTCCATCCCTACCCAGAGGGACAGTCCCAGAGAGACATGAACCCTCAACCTGAAAGGGCAGAGGGGCTCAGAGCAGCCTGAAGGCTCCCAGCCCCCAAATCCCACACAGCAGTAACAGAGCAGGTGGGGCAGCTGCAGAGACGTTACCCTCATCCAGGGGACCTGAAGTCCACCTGCCACTCCCACGGTCACGGGGGCCTCCTCATCCTGCCCAGGCTCAGAACTGGGCCCTGCAGCCACTTCCAGGCATGTCCAGCTCACAGATGCAGAGATGCAGCAGGTGATGTCATGGAGAGGACAGGAGGTGACACATGGGGCACATTTCCAACCTTAGCACTTCGTGCAGCCAACTGCCCTGCTGGCCTGGGATGGGCAAGCTGCTCTCCTCCGGGGTCTGTGCAGGATGTCACCCCTCCTGCAGGCACTGTGGGCTCCTGGTGCCACTGATGCATTGCCAGAGCCCAGCCACTCACGCACCTCAGTCCTCAGGAGGAAGGCCTATATCCAGGTCAGTCTCCACGTCCAGTGTGAGGCCCACAGGCCCCTCCTCCACATGCTGTCTTCGGTTGTGGCTGCCCTGGGTCGTGGGCTGCACCCAGCCCAGGTTCCAGTTCTGACAGATCCCCTGGTGAGGGAAGGCTGCATCCACGTGGGCATTGTGAGCTCAGGCAGCTCAGGCACACGGTCGCTTTTCTGTCCTCTTTTTGCCTTGCCCTCCAGGATCATGCTGCCTGGCTCTACACTGTTACTATTACATTTTCTTGCTGTTAGAGGAAGCAGGTGTTGCTGGAAGCTCCTACGAAGCAGGATATCCTTGGTGCAGGGCACAGAAGCAATGAGGTGGGAGAGTCTGCCTGCCCTGTGCTCCCACCCAGACTGCTCTGAGAACAGCATCTGCTGCCTGGGGCCTAAACACGGGCTGGACCCCACAGCCATCTCTGGATCCTGTCCCTATCCAGCTGCTCCTCCCAGCCAGCTAGATTCCGAGACTCAGCTGGGGCTGTGCATCTCTGTCCAGGGAGGGGCCTCTGCAAGAGCCAGGTAAGACCAGAACCTGCACTCCCACCTGTGAAGCCACCACATGTGCAACTTGGGAAACAGCGTGAGGACGGGAGGGGGATGGGACACAGAGAGAGGAAAACATGGGGGAACCCAAGGCGTGCCCAACACCGCAAGGAACTTCCCCACAGATACTTCCTTTCCTTTCTTTTTTGGTTCTGGGAATTGAATCCTAGGGTGCTTATAACTGAGCCACAACCCCAGCCCCTTTTATTTTAAGACAGAGTCTCACTAAGTTGCTTGGGGCCTCGCTAAGTTGCTGAGGCTGGCTTTGAATTTGCAAACCTTCTGCCTCAGCCTCCTGAATTGCTGGGATTATAGGCATGCCCCACCACTCCTGGCTCCACATAGTTGCTTTCTGCCTTAGTTAAAGCATCCAATTCTCAAGCAGAAATGATTTTTAAACTCTGGAGTTGTACATTCAGTGAAAATAACATCTCATCAGCTCATCAGGGTACAACTGTTGCTGAAATAGAGCAGGCTCTCCCTCACCAGCACACCATGGACCCATGTGCATCCTGCTGTCCAGCTGCACCAGCCTTCGCACCCCAGGTATGCTGCGACTTAATGGGCCTCTGTGAGTGCTGGCTGTGACTTTGCTCTGCCCAAGTGGTGATCAGGCCTTGCCTCCCAGCAATGTAAGGGTTAAGGCTGGTCCTACAGTGAGGCTTAATTTAGCAGGCTCATTCCTCTCACACTGATGATCGTGGCAGCCAGCATTATGCATGGTATGTGAGCCACCAGCCTGAAGTGCACGCACCCAATTCAGCCCTCACTGTCCTTCAGGGTGCGCTGCCTTACACGTGTACATAGCTCATGACATGAGAATGCCAGGGGCGAGCCTCTTGCTTGTGCAACAGGTAATGTGGAGCACCATGGGAAGACCCGAGTCTGCTGGGCTCAGTGGGCAGCATGACCTCAGTGCAGAGGGCTGGGGAACTCGTCCCGCCTGGGTGTGCCACAGCAGGTGGTCTGGAAACCCAAGCTTGTGCATTTGCAGGCAGCCCACAGCAGGGTGCTGCAAGTCTATTCTGCAAGTGACGCTGTGTGTGCCCTGGCACCCAGGGTCCACAGAGCTCTTGCACGACACCTAATAGGAGACACGTGTTCTTAAGGAAATATCAAAATTTTAATGAAAGCAAAAGCCTGTTGGGTTTTCAAAGCCACCTTATCCAGGAAAGGATTTAGGTCAGCTGATGAAGAAATAGGAAGACAAGAAATCAAGCACTCAAGAACAAGCCAAGGAAGAGAGCAGCCAGGGTGGGTCCTCCTGGGGCCAGAGCTACACAGGAAGGGCAGAGGCCTCGTCAGCAGCCGGCCAGCACACAGGCAGCTCTGCGGCCATGCTGGTGTGTCTGTGGGGTCCCTGGGCTCAGCCTCATTCCAGACCCACAGTCCTGGTGGAGGTGGCCAAGTAGGGCCCATTCCGGCTGGCTCAGGCCTCCCGCCTTGCCCACCAAGAGACTGCATGGGGCTTGTCCAGGCCTTGGCACTGCCCCTGAGGTGTTGGGTGCGGGACCCACAGGGGTGACCACACAACTTCTCTCTGTGATGAGCCAGCAGATCCATCATGCTTATGTTGCCCGGGGGCACTGGCAAGAGGGCATGTGAGTGCCACCCGGATGTCCCCTCACCAATTGCACTCTCCACATGTGCGTGAGGCATGCTTGCTAAACTGGGACCATGCTGAGGCCCCCAGCCAGCTGCAAGGCTGTCAGTTACATGCTCAGTCACTTCCAGCCCAGACCAGAGTGTCTGAGCCTGTAGGATGGGTACAGGGTCACAGGAGTTGGTAGCCTAGACCCTGAGGGTGAGAGGACATAGCCCTGCAGAACCTCATGAGAAGCAGGGTCCAGCTGTGCTGTCGATGGGCAGGAGCATGTCACAGGACACTTCCTGAGGAGAACACCACCGGTGGCCATCTGGGTCTGCTCTAGGAGTCAACAGCCTGCACCCAGCCACTCCTCCATGGCTGGGAGATTTCCCCCCAGACACCTGCAACATGCAGAGGGAAAGGGAGCATCTCCCAGCCCACCCGCACCATAGCCCTGCTGTCCTGCCACACGGGGAGGCTGGGCATGGACTGAAGATGCCAAGGGAACCCTTCCTTCAAAGCACTAGGCCAACATTCTCACTACTATTATTTTTAAATCAAGACCAATTTTTTAATTGTTGTTTTTTGTTTTGTTTTTAAAGAGATAGGGACAGTGAGAAAGAGAGAGAGAGAAACAATTTTATTTAGTTTTTCATGTGGCTTCCGTTGCTCCAAGACTTCTTGTGTCTTGGTGATGGGATTTGAACTCACATACTCGTGTATGCTGGGCAAGCAACATAACTGCTGAGCCACCACTCCAGCTCAAGACCAAAGAGGGGAAAATGCGAAGATGTGGAAGAGTCTGCAGGGTCTCCAGGTGGAGCAGGCTTAGAAAAGTCCACAGGGGCTCTGGCCTCCAGCATGAGGATGTCACAGGCTGGGTGGCCTTGGGCCACAGGTCCAGGACCTGTTTCCCTGGGAAGCTGGCAGGGCTTGGCCTGGAAGCATCTGAGGTGAGTATTATTGGTCACCCAGAAGCCACCAACACCTTGGCTGTGCATGGAGACAGTCATGGGGCTGGTGAGCCACAGTGTTTCCCTCTAGGTCTGACATGCCAGGAAGGCCCACCTCCAGCAATCAGCCTGTCAGGCTGGAACATAGCCAAGAGGGAGAGTTACCACCAACACCCCCAAGGTGGCTCTGCAGGTTCTCAGAGTAACAGAAACAAGCTTCCAAAGGCTTTAAGATGGCATTCAGGCTGGGGCTGGATAACTGCTCCCAGAGTGCAGAGGGGACCAAACAGTCCAGGCCTGGTGACTGAGACCCTCTTGGAAGGAGCGACCCTGGGCATCAGCACATCAGACTCCAAGGCCACTGATGGAGCACGCTTTGGCAAGAAAGACCAGATGACTGATTCTGAAATCAGATGGCACAATTCCTCCTGATCAGAATCAGCAAAAAGTGCTGCAATCACTTCCGCCGCCACCAGGGCCTCTGTGGGGCTTTGTGCCATGTTGGGGACATCAACTCCATTCACACAACCCACCACCACCAGACTCCCCCTAGGATCTGGGATTGTGGAGTCCTCAGGCAGGTCTGTGGTGTCAGGCCAGTGTGACCTGTGGGCAGTGGGTCTGCCTGGTGGGTACAACGGCCTGGCAAAGTCACTCCAGTGCCTTCCCTAAGCCCTGTTGTGGCCCTAAAGGCCACACCTGCTACTTCAGGGCAGGGCAGGAGTCACTGCAGTTGCTCTTAATGCCATAATGCTGGCAGTCTCCTGAGGCCATTGCAGAGCAGGCACCCTGGCTCTGAGAATCCACACCTGGTCGAGGACTGCCTCAGCACACTCAGGGATTGTGTGGACCAGAGTTTGTCACCCCAGGCCATGGCCCTTCAGTCACCTGGCAGCTCATCCTCAGAGGACTCAGCCACCCAGCCAGGAAAGAAGAGCCCTGGGATGATGCAAGAAAAGAGCCATACCACCAGACTTTGCACAGAGTCCACACTTGGTGACCTCTAGGAAGGGGCCACTTGGCACCAGCACCTCAGGAATGGGAAGGAGTGGAACCCAAGAGGGGGCAGAGGGCACTGGGCAGGACAGTTGACCCTGGGAAATGCAAAGGATACTGGGAGGGGCAGAGGATGTTGGGAAGTGCAAAGGTCACTGGGAGGGGCAGAGGACCCTGGAAAGTGCAAAGGATGCTGGGAGGGGCAGAGCACACTGGGAAGCTTAGAGGACCCTGGAAAATGCAAAGGATGCTGGGAAGGGCAGAGGACCCTAGAAAGTGCAAAGCATGCTGGGAGGAGCAGGGCACGCTGGGAGGGGCAGAGGACCCTAGAAAGTACAAAGGATGCTGGGAGAGGCAGAGCACCCTGCGAGGGGCAGAGGACCCTGGAAAGTGCAAAGGCTGCTGGTAGAAGCAGAGGATGGTGGGAAGTGCAAAGGATGCTGGGATGGGCAGAGCATGCTGGGAGGAGCAGAGCTCACTGGGAGGGGCAAAGGATGCTGGGAGAGGCAAAGAATGGTGGGAAGTACAAAGGATGCTGGGAGGGGCAGAGCACCATGGGAGGGCAGAGCAGTCAGCAACTCATCATAGGAACATGGCTGCCCACTCAGGTTTAAGGGAGGTCATTTCCAACACACCTGCCCGATCCTCCAAACCATGGTTTCTGCCTCAGTATAGGAAGTGGCTCCCTGAGCACCCATATGTGGAGTCCCTGATCCATCTTTCCTTGGGGACTACCATGCTTACTCCATGGAAAGGGAGAGTGGGGCAAGGGGTGCCCACTTGGTCCGAGACTGAACAGTGAGCTCCCCAGAAACTGCGAAAGCTTAGGACAAGGCTCCTTCCTGCCACAGTTCTCCACAGGGATGTCTGCAGGTTTTCAACAGCACCCCAGAACCCCTCTTGGCCCATGGAGCAACGGTCCTGGTGTTATTCAGAAATTCCTTCAGACAGGGCTGGAGCGGTGGCTTGGCAGTTATAGCACTTGCCCGGCATGCACAAGTACACGGGTTCAAACCCCCAGCACCCACGTACACAGCTAGGTGTCAGAGCAACGAAAACCATGTGAAAAACTCAATAAAAATTGATTCTCTCTGTGTGTCTCTCCCTCTCCCCGCCCCTCTTTCTCACTGTCCTTCTCTCTTGAAAAAGAAAGAAAAAGAAGAAAGAAAGAAAGAAAGAAAGAGAGAGAAACCCCTTCAGACTCCAGAACCCACCACCCAGCAAAGCACACCCTTTGGGTGGCCGCTGAGCTCACCAAATGCTGGTGTTGGAGAAACAGGCGGAGGCCATGGAGTTTTTCTGTAGGGCAGTTTCCACTTGGTCCTCTTCGGAGGGTAAAGGCAGCCACAGGCAGTGGTAAATTCATCTCCCAGGTGTCTTGTGGCTTTTGCACATAGACAGAAGAGTCATGTAAATGACCCATTTTGTGTCATGCCCAAGGCAAATGGGAACATCCCAAGATCAACTCAGACAACATCTGTGGGAGTCTGGAAACTCACTTCCATTACCATCTTCACAAAAAGCAGGCTCTTGAGTGGTCCCCTGCGAGATTCTACCATGCCCTCTTTCAGATTTGCAGCCAGAATTTGCTATTCTTCAGTCTTGAGCACTCGGTGCACTTTTCTCAGATTTGAGCAAACCTGGGACCCGTGGGAGACTGGTGAGGCACAGAGCAGGCCCCATGCAGTGTCTTCCTGGGATGAGCTGAGTCTCTCACCAGCTCCTGGTGATGCTCAGGCTGCTGACATGACCCCACTTTATTTTTCAGGGCTGAGGACCAAACTCGGGGCCTTGCGCGTGCTAGGCAAGCGCTCTGCCACTGAGCTAAATGCCCAACCCCAAAGTGACCCCAATTTGAGAGCCCCTGAAGACCAGCAGAATTGTTTCCCTGCACCTCTGTCCTGACCTTCCACATCCCTGCTCCCCAGCCACCAAGAGACCCTGAGGCATGTGAAGCTCTACACTGACAGGTGCTTTCAACAAAGGGACAACAGATGATAGGGGTCCAGAACCCACCTGTTCTCCGAGCCCTCAGTGCTCCTCAGGGGCTGAGCAGGGACTTGACCTCAGGACTGTTCTCACACATGGAGAACATGTCTGGGAGAAAGAGGAAGGCCTGTGAGAGCTAGATTTCAGATGAATACAAACATTCTTGGCATATTTGAGACACACTGATAAAAAAACACGCTGCTTATGGGAACTTCCATTTAACTGGGCGTTGCGCGCTTTAATCTGCTAGCTCTGGTAACGTCTGCAGCCTTCCTGTGGAACGGGGAGACTGGGAATACCTAGAGTAGCTGCCAGCCTTGGAGCAAGATGTGAGAGGGAAGCCGTGTGTTGGAGGCCCCACGAGGCCCCAGGCCCCTTCCCTGGACAGTTGTGGGTTGTACCACACCAAGCACTTGGAGGTCAGCACTGATCCACAGCCGAGGCAGAGGCTGTCATTTGCTCATCCATAGGATAAAGAAAAGCTGCTTCTCTCCAAGTCACATGACTTCGGGACCAGCCAGATCTCCTTAGGACAGTTCCAGGCTAACGTCAGTTCTGGAAGTTTCTGGCTCCAGTGCTCTGCACAGTCAGCCTGTGGAGTTTGGTTCTGCTCTGGGAAGCTTTCTGGTTTGAGATCTGATGATCAAAGGACTATCCACTATGGTAAATCAGAGCAAGAGAGGTCCTGATTCCCTGTCCTGCCTTGGCATCCGACCACAGAAGTTCTCCTGCCTGGAAAGTGGTAGCTGGGTGAGGTCCACCCTGGTCTCAGGTCTTGGGGGCGCGGAGCTCTTCTCCAGCTGATTCTAAGCGTCTTGCCTGCCGACGCAGTGCAGAGGCTGGGGCTGCACTCCCGCAGCCAGAGGCAGGCTCCAGATGCCAAAGGAGGAACGCAGAGCCGTCCACCTCACTGGGCCTCTAACATGCCCCACACTGTTCCAGCCATTCAGGTTCCACATGTGCCTGGCGCCTAGCAGTCTCCTCATTTGGGGCAGCTGTGGGGCTTGGAATAAAGATGGAATCCCCAGCCTGGGTGGTGCCTCCATGGTCCCAGCTGGGTGGCTACAGCTGGGACTCTGCAGCACTGGGGCGCACAGGATGTAGTCAGGTCAGAGGCAGACATTTCCTAGCCTAGTAGCACCTTCTCCAACACAGACAGGGATTCTCGTTTCAGTAAACACCGAGTTACTCGGTCCCCTTTAGGGCCTGCAGAGGCCTGGTTTGTATGTCAAGGTCCTGCCTGACACCCAAGCTGTGACAGGTACGCGGAGGCCACAGTGCCTGGTGTCCACTCTCTCCTCACCCCCAGCCCTGACCTGGCCTCAGCAGACCCAGGCACAGCCCCCAACTGCACCACCCACGTGCAACCTGTGGCCATTCATCATGTGGCGGGTGACTACCCGGCTTCCTGCTGCCCTCATGCTCTGTGCTCAGGCCTCAGTCCGTGGAAGGCACTGCTGTCATTGTGGGAGTGGGCATTGGAGAATGAGCCCTCATGGTCAGCCTCTTGGGCAGCTGGGCTAGCTCTGCCCACAGCAGCAGAGCTGCATTGTATTCTCAAGCTGGACTCTGACGGTTCGGAGACAGAGTCCCTGGCCTAATGCTGCCTCCTAGCTCATGCCGTGGGGTCCCATGTCCTAGGGGTCCTGGCTTCTCCATGTGCACACAGGCCACACATCTCCATCTACACTGAGGGCATCCCCCCACCCCTGAGCTGCCTGACCCTCCAGTGCAGAGCTGCTAGAAACAGAGGGCCCAGCACCACCCATCCCACTGCACACGAGGGGCTGGGCTGCATATGGAGAGGGCTCCGGACACCAACAGGGTGGCGGTGCAGATGCAAGGATGTGAGGACCACCATGAATCCAACTACTTCAGACAGGACCCACAAGTGGGGCAGGACCCAGGGTCTGTGCAGGAGGGGTGTGGGGCCCCTCCTGACCATCACAACTGGATGCTGGCCTGGCACTACGGGTCCTAGGAGTGAGCCTTGGAGCTGAGCATGTGGGGGCCACAGACCATCACCCTGGGGTGGGTCAGAGGGCCCCACTGCCTGCACGGTGGCACAGGGTTGGCTGAGGGGTCAGCATGGACCTAGACACAAGAGTTGGAGAGAGAGAGCTTAGCGGCAGGGGAGACCCAGGGAGGCTCCTGGAACTCCTACATCCACTGCCTCCTGCTGACCCATGACACAGAGGAGAGGACAGGAGCCAAGGTACAGCTCAGGGCAGGTGAAGACCAAAGGCCTGGGAGGGTCAAGCAGGTGGGCACACCATGGTACAGCCTAGACAGATCCAGGTCCCTCCATGGCCACTACTGAAGAGGGGGCCAATGTGACCACCTGCCCATCTTCTGGGCTTCTGGAGGCCTGGGGCAGCCTAAAGGCTGGCCTCCATGCAGGCCAGGCTCTGGGCACCCTCACTGTGTCTGCCTCAGCCACTGACTGAGGAAGACAAGGGTGGGGCCTGCAGTCTCCATCCCCATGCTTGCTTTTCTGCACATTCATCCTCTGCAGGACTCTGAGGCAGAAGTTCCAGCCCCAGAACTCACCTTGGATTAGCAACGGGCTGGCAGAAATGCCGGCTTGCAGGAACAAAGGCACTTGCATGGAGTTCCCAAGGAAGGCAGGCATCCATGCCCAGCGTATCAGTATCACCACCGCTAATGGGAGACTCACTGAGAAGCCAGAGCAGTGTTTCTCCAGTTAATGAAGACTCTACATCAGGGGCCCTGTGTGGTCACACCAGCAAGTCCCCTGAAGAGGCCAAGTCCCTAGGGAGGCTGGGCCTCCCCTACTGCAGACCGGCACTGTCCACACGTGGAAAGGGTCCGGGTCCTGGGAGGGTCTTCCCAGCCAGGGCAAGAGTACATGGCTTGCTGTTTGGAAAGAAGAAAAGAAGGCACAGAGGTCTGCCACCTCTCCATCCTTCCTGATGAGGCCAGAGAGGCCAAGGGACCTGCCAAAGCCACCACTGGCAGAGTCTCTGGCCCTAAAAGAAAACTCCCAGGCGAGGCTGGTTGGGCAGGCTTGCAGCAAGGCTGGGCAGGCAGACGGGTCAGCTCCCCCATCCCAGGCTGGACTAGACAGGGTCAGAGGCACACACTTGCCAACTGGATGTTGGCCTCCTGCAGCTTCCAGACCTGGTACAGGAAAGATGGCAGGTCCCATGACTCCACAGACCGCACGTCCCATAGAAGAGATCGTTCTCCTGCAGAGCCTGAACCCTACAACTCCTGTCCCTCAGCACATGCGAGGCCCAGGACTCCAGCCTGTGGGTGAAACAAGCCAGGGAGCAGCACAGTGAATGTGGCCTCAGGGGCAAGCCTGGCTGGACATGAGCTGGGCTGCCCTCCTGTGACTCCTGGGATACATGTCCTGAGCTGTGGCCCACGGTCTCTTCCTGGAAGCTCCTGGAATTTACTCATTTCCTTTTCCACCAACCTGTTCCTGAAACTGCTGCTGAGCAGGGTCTGCATCTAGTGAACTGTCAGGGCTCAGGGGTATCTGTGTGCTGGCAGCCCCAGTCCACCCCAAAGAGACCCTAGCCACTGGCACAGATGAGGGGATGCTCACCTTCAGTAGGTCTGGCCTGGCCTGCCTGGCCCCGATGGGAGCTAGAGAGATGCATAGGAGCCCTGTCCACATGCTGCAGGTCTGGGGGCCAAGCACCCAGTGGCCCTGGGGTGGGGGGCACTGGCCAGGAGGAGAGAGGATCTACCTGGGCCCTCAGAGTGGAGCCAAGAACAGCTGGACTCCCTGAAGGAACCAACAGGAGTCCTCTCTTGACACCCAGTCAAAATACTCCAAGGTGGACACAATCCTGCTTCTTGCCTGTCCCTTCCAGAGAAAAGTCTTGTTCCTCCTCAGGCAGAATTAGGGTGTCACCAAGCCACCCACTGCCTCTCCTCTCCAGACGCCCCCTGAAGTCACATGGGCTCAATTGCCAACTCTGCTGCTGCTCCCCTGAGCCTGGCCTATGAGGACCAATGTCCCATTCTGCCAGCAAGAGCCTCCAGGAAGAAAGTGCTTCATGGGCACAGTGCCTGCTGCCAGGAGCCGGTTCTCTGCCAGAGGGACTAGGCGTCAAGAGCAGGACTCCTGTTGGTTCCTTCAGGGTGGCAGCTGCTCTTGGCTCCACATGAGGGCCCAGGTAGGTCCTCTCTCTTCCTGGCCAGTGCCCCTCACTCCAGGGCCACCAGGAGCTTGACTCCCAGACCTGCAGCATGTGGACAGGGCTCCTATACATCTCTCTAGCTCCCACAGGGGCCAGACTAGCCCTCCTTGATGTACCTCCAGCCCACACAGAGGTGAGGGAGCCTTCAGAATACAAGTCTCTTAGATGCTGGGTAGTGCTGTTGGCAAACCTGAGGTGGCATGGTTAGACAGCTGGGCTGGGGCTCCCTCCTCCCCTAGTCCAAGTGAACCAGGTTGGTAGGACCCAAGACAATGAATCATCCTTGACCCCCTCCATCTGGCAGCCCTGTCCCTAGGCCACAGCAGTGCATGTCCCAGAGCAAGCACAGTAAGGAGAACAATGTGCACAGCCATGGGTTCCCAGGAGGACTGCGGCAAGCAGCAGGGGCCAGTGAGAAGAAAACCTGCCTGATGCCTGATCCTACCTTGCCTCAGTGCCCAGGCCACGACTCAAGCCCAGTCCAAGCAGGGTGGTACCTGGTGTTCTAAAAACTTTCTGTTGAGCAGGAAGTCCACAGCCGTGCGCTCCTGTAATTGTCTAATCAGTGAAAAGGGCCGGGAAGCGCCCGCGCTGATGAGCTCCCTCCTCTGTGCGGATTATCTGCAATCAAAGCTCTCCATCAAGATAGCAGGGAGAGAGCTAAACATAGCCAGCCCCATGGGGTGCATACCTGCCCAGCCTTCTGCTCCCCGCCCTCCCACGGCTTGAAGAGGCCTGGGAATTGGGCTGTGCTCATAGATGTGCCACTGTCCGGCAACATTTCCCTTGGGTCACCTGTGTCCCCAGAAGACAGCCCAGCATGAGCATTGTGGTCACTTTGTTCCCAAGACTCAGAAGACAGAAAGCCATGTGCTTAATTTTCCAGATCTTGCAACCAGGTCATTGGGAAAGGATGAGGCCACCCTTCATGAAAAACTGCACTTCTTAGCTGAACTGCAGCCTCAGGGCTTCAGCCACATGTGAAGAACAAGGTCACCTCAATGGCAGTGACAAGGAGCCTCACACAAACTGGCAGTGCACCTGCTTGTCCATCATGCACGTGCATTCGCACGCACACACACTCATGGCTTCATTTCACAGACTCTGTCCTGCTAGATTGACGGAGCTCTGTGAGCTACCCTCTCTGAGCTGACGCCCTGTCCCTTCAGGACACCCTAAGCTGATCCCTCCTGGCCCAGGTGCTGAGCCAGGATGACAGCCACACTCCATTGCACATGTGCTCTTGGGCACCAAAATGTGGCCCTAGTGAGACAGGCCACCATGGGGACAAAGGGAAAACACTCTTGGGCCTTGACTCATGGCAGGAAAGACCAAGCTTTCTCTCCATTCTCCCGTCTGGTCTCACAGCTGGTCAGAGACCAGAGCACCACAGGGCCACACTGCTGCCACCATCCAGGAGAAGCAGCCGGAAGGCACCGTTACCAGCAGAGCCCTGTCTTAACTGGCCGCTTCCATCGCCCACCTATGCTCACTCAGCCCTGCAGCCCCCTCCCCGTCACAGGCAGAGACTTTGCACATGATGCAGGCAGCGCTGGACTTGCCTTCCACAGGGGTAGAGAGTCCTCAGGGGAGAACGCACTGAAGACCAGGGGCCTTCCCAAACCTGCGCTTTGCTCTTAGGGGACGCCCCAGCGGGAGCCTCTCTTGTCTGTCCTCTCCCTTCCTTGTTTCCCCACTAGTTGCCAAGTCAAAGTTCCTATGTCCACGGGAGAACATGAGGAGTCACTATCGGGGCCCACCACCACCTGGTGCCTGGGCGGCCAGCAGGCTCAATGGAGAGAGGCGGGTGGGCCCAGCCCTTCAGCCAGGAGGCAGGCAGTGGTCCTTGCCTTGGCGTCCAGGACAACGCCAGCTCTGGGGCCGCAGGGCATCCCAACCTGGGCCCTTCACTGTGGACTGGGCTGGCCCGGGGAGCTGGCTGCATCCCCTCAGAGCGGTGCCACCACCACTTTACCCAGGACACTGCAGGCCATGTCATCAGGCTCAGCTGCAAACCATAGGGGACTAATGAACTCAGTGCAGGTGACGCCTGCGTCCAAGCCAAGCTTGCCTCTTCTGGATGTGGAGGACCAGGGACAGCGACAGAGAGGCACACGCCCAGGCAGCACTGATGTCCTGGTGGGAAGGGCTCTGAACACCCTCCTGCTCAGTGCCAGGCCTGTGGGCTCCTCACAGCACCGTTTTATACAGGCAGTTTCTTTTTCTTTTATTTTTTTTAAGAGAGAGGGAAACAATTTTTATTTAGTTTTTCATGTGGCTTTCGTTGCTCCAAGACTTCGTTGTGTACATGGTGCTGGGGTCTGCACTCGTGTACTCACACATGCCAGGCAAGTGCTGGGACCACCGAGCCACCGCTCGTCCCTATAGGCAGTTTCTTAAAAGGATAAGGGACTTTTGTACCCTGAACAACGTCACTTTGCCTTTGGAAATCATGAAAGAGCTCTGATTTCTTTCCCGTGCAGTGCAATGTGCTGAGTGATGGGCTGTGGCTTCCATGACAGAGCACACAATGACAGCCATGGCAGCCCAGAGAGGCTCTGAATGGGAGGTAGCATGTCCCTCCAGTTCAGAGCAGGGCAATGGTGGTTGGGTGAGAAACCCTCCTCTCCGTGCAGTGTGGCTGCCTCACCCGTCCTTTCCAGCACCTTCTGGGCTGTGTCACCGCCTTCCATGCTGGCTTGCAGGTGGCACCTAGGCCTCTCCTGCCATGTGTCTGTCCAGAGAAGCCACTCTGCACAGGGCCCTGTGCATGCCCCTCACACAGCCTGGGCTGCAGGAAAGGACCTGGGAGTTCAGGCCCATGTCCAGTCTGAATCTGCATGTGCCAGTCAGGTTGCCCTTGAGCAGGGCTGTGTCTACAAGGGCATTTCCACAGGTGCCTACCTCTGTGTGCCGCTGACCTCTGCTCCAGGATAGCCGGGTCATGTTCCAGAGCCACCAAGACCAGTGTGTCCACCCTGCTGTGCTGAGAGCTGGATGACAGAGCCATGGCAGAGTCTGATGGACAAAGCTAGCTCTGCCACAGCTAGTCTTGGGCAGATCAAAGAACCTTCTGGAACTCACATCTCCAGCTGCAAAAGGATCTGAGCTGGGCCCACCAATGACCACCAGCCCCTGATTTCTGTGGCTCTAGCTCAGGAGGGGCTTTTGGAAGTCACCCACTCAGAGGCTGGGATGGGGTCCGTGGGCCTGAGTCTCTGAGCCAGTCGCCATCTCCCTCAGAGCCATGCCTGTCAGCCATTGGCCTGTGTTCTTATGGCTGCTCATGTTCCCAGCTGCACCCTCCCTACTGGGACCACCTGCCTGGCTCTGCCCAGTGGACAGGCCCAGTCCTGAGAGGCTCAGGCAGGTGTCCCTAGGTGCAGAATGGACCAGGTCTATGCTCAGTGCAAGGAGAACATCCTGGAGTGTCATCTGTGGCCATTCAGGCCATTCACATGGCTGCAGATCAGTGACCCAGGGCCACATGGGGAGGCAGTGTCCAGCTGAGGTCCAGTCAGGGCCTCCCTTCAACCCAAGGTCCAGGGACTGACCCCAGCCCCCATCTGATCAGTTCCAGGTGTGGACTTGAGTCTCCCACCCACACAGGCCCCCCAAGCAGAAGCCCCACTGTCCTCTTCTGACATGGTCAGAGGTCAACAGGACCAGGGAGGGAACCAGGGCTCCCACAGATGTCACCTCCTCTGGCGGCAACTGAGCGATGCCGTAGCTCAGTCGTTGATGCTCCAGCACGCATGAGCTGCCCTGGGATCCGACAGTAAGTGCAGCCCACCCCTATGAGACAGCCTTAGGGTCCCAACGTGCCAGTCGCCAGGGTGGTCTGTGGCTGAGTACTGTGTCTGCATGTCTACAGTCAGCCCTCCCGGTCCTGGTCCCAAGCCTGGGTTGAAGAAGAGACGGGAGGAAGGGAGCAGGTTGGTCAGGGACCTGAGAACTGGCAGGTGACATGGCTGCCACGAGGGGAAGATGGTGAGATGTCCACTGTCCCAGCATTTCCAAGGTACCTGCTTGGCAGTCCTCCAAGGTGTCCAGCTGGCAGCTCAGCTGTAGGCAGCAGCCACTTCAGGTGAGGACACTGGGCAGAGCTGTCAACCTGTCTGGCTGTGCTCTGGACCCTTGACTCAAGGTGCAACTCTGCACAGTGCCCTGAGACGGGGAAATGGCCACACTTCTCTCTACCAGGTGACCTGGACAGGCTTGAGGTCCATGAAGCCCCTCTGGGGGCTGGGCAGGGCTCTCCAGGGGCCCCCTCAGGGCCTTGTCCCTTCAGCTCCAAGCGCTCTCTGGAATCAACAGTGAGCTCCCTCCTCTGTGTTTGGTCCTTTAAAGCACGTGGCTCCCTCTTGGCCTTTTGGTGGGGGGCAGTCAGGAAATCAGCCGCTTCTGCCCTGGGAGATGGGCCGACCCCCACCCCAGCTCCAGCCTGTTGCCAGCTCAGGCACAGGACCCTGACACTGAACACAACAGCTGCAGACTACCTTTCTGAGGGCTGCTTGAGCCTCTGCTAGTACGGATGGACTCGGGGCCAGGAGGCTGTGGCCCATGGAGCTGGCACCAGGGATGGCTCTACTCCTCAGGACACAGGCTCTGAATGCTGCAGCAGAATCAAGTCTGAATCACGTGAATCCAAAAACTCAATTGTCACTTGGGTGACCTTGGGTTTCTGGAGGCTAAAAATATCTGAACTACAAACTTGGCAAATAGTTTCAGAGAACTCATTAGCAGTGGCAGCTCCAGCTTGGGGGTCTCCCAGCTCCCTCCTCAGCTGCCAGCCACTGCTCAGGAACACAGCACTGTCAGGGTTGCCCACAGTGCAACTGTCCCTGCCCGGGGAGCTCCCACAGGCCCTGGGCCTAGAGGAGATTTCACAGAAGAGCCAAGAAGGGTCATGTGGGACAGCTCCTGGTCCTGGCTGGGTGAGAGGCTTTCATAAACAGTGTTGGACCCCAAGGGCCTCAGAGGAGAGGAGAAGAGGCTGCCCCCGGGCCCACTCAGCCTTCACTGGTTCCAAAGTCAGCACATTTGCTTCCATAACCCATCTATTAGGGCTTTGAAGACCATCACCCCACTCATAAGCCAGGCAGAGCCATCTGCCGCATTTCCCAGCCAAAACTGAAACAGTCAGAATCACCCTACATGAGGCATTGAGAGTGAGGCCCAGCGGAGCCTCCATTAGCAACACCCGTCAGCCATGCCTAGAGGCCCATGCCATCTCATGAAGGCCTGTGACATCTCATGGAGGTCTGTGCCATCTCACAGATGCCACTGTCATGTGCCCGGACCCAGCCTCAGCTGCTACTCAACCCCAGGTGGACCTGGTGGGGTTGTGGTGTTCAGGCTGCATTGGGGTGCCCACAGGGCTGCAGTAGGGCCTTCCCATGTCTCTGGCTGCTGAGCCTGAAGACCCAGTAGAAGATAGGCCACCTGCTTCCTCCAGTTCCTGGGACTCAGCCTTGGGACAGCAGTGGACATGGGTAGCTTGTGAGGTGCCATGGCTCCCATGCCTCCCCAGTTCACAAGAAGATAGTATCCCCAGGCTCTGCACCTAGCCCAGGTCTGGTCGGAGCCCAAGCTGTAGCACGCATCCAGGAGATGGGACCCCTGGCTTTTCCGCAAGGCCTCCCCCATCGTTTCCCTTGGAAAGATGAAGTGCTGCCCAGGTTCTGGGCTGCAGCCTCAGTGCTGCTTAGTAGGCAATGCTTCTGGCTTGTGCCCTGGGTTTTGCAGGAGGGGGACCCTGACATAGACAGAGCCTGGCTCCCCGGAAGGGGTGTTCACCTTGTGGTCTGCAGTAGGAGTGGGTGCCTCTTCCACCTGTCAACTGCTTCAAGAACTGCCACCCACCTCCTGAGAGCTCAGTCGCCGTCCCAGGGACCACTGAGCAGCTTGAAGATGACCTTGTATTTTTAAAATGCCCTTTGATTTTTCTCGCATGAACCAAGCATTTCCTATGACTACTGAGATTTCCTCCTGTGCATGGAGCACAACACAACCCAACCCTAGACCTTCAAACAACCACCTGAACCCAGCTGATCAGCCCCTGCCCGGCCAGAGGACCACACTCCCTCTGCTCTGCAAGTGGCCAATTTGCCATGGTCCAGGGCTGGGTGTGACCTGTGGCTCAGGTGGTGACAGTTCAGGTCAGGACACCTCCAGGGGGCCGGTCTCCCTCACTCCTGGCTCAAGGCACTCTGTCAGTGGCAGGGGCAGAGGCCCAGACTGGAGGCCCTGAGATCGAGCCCCTGCACCCAGTTCCCCTGGACAGAGTTGCCCAGGAGACCCCAGCTGCACAGGAGCCTGTGTTTGGGCACTGGAGGCTCAGGGCCTCAAAGAATATTCAAGCATCCTAAGTAAGATATTAGAAAGTCTGGACAATCAGAGACCAGATTTGCCATTTTCTCCTGCAGCAAAGATTTACAACGATTTTACACCAGCTGTGACAATACAGCGTGACCTGGGCCACCAGCTGGGCAGAAGTAGCCCCTAGGCCTTAGACTGTGATAATTAAGCTTAGCTTCTGACTATGGCAAGCACAGAGGTTTTTGCGACCTGAGACCACAAGAGGGAAATGCCAGGACACTCAGCCTGTTGTTCCAGCTGCACACAGGGGACAGGGTCCACTGCAGGGAGTACGAGCTGCACCTCAGGGGTGTGGGCTTCAGCCACCCCACATTCTGTGATGTCCCATTTCCCCTGAAAGTCCCCATGGACATCCTTCCAGCCTGCTGGTCATTCCCAGCATGGGGCCATCCTAAGACTGAAGTCCACTCTGGTCTGGCCACACCATCCCACACCCTGGGACACCTAAGGGCTCTGTGTGGACAGGCCTTCCACCACCTGACCTGGGACATGCCAGAACAGCCGTGAGAGCAGCGCCCGGAGGTGTTCTTTCTCACTTGAACACAGAAGCCTGGTCCCGGCCCCCAGTCACTAGGGTTGGATGTTCTAGTTAAAAATAAAACTTTAAAGCAGTAGTGCTCAGAGGCCCTAGGACACGAAGCTGGCGCCACGAAGCCTTGTTCTCTAACAACAGAAGGTTTGTTAAAAATCTCTTCACTTTCCAACAAAAGCCAGAGGCGTCTGTCACTGCACAGCCATCAAAGGGAGCCAGGAGCATCCTGCACCATGGCTCTTTCCACACAAGGTCCATTCAATTTCGTTTTTGAAGCATGAATCAAAAGCCCACCACTTCTTCTGGCATTGAAGGCCACACGTGGAAAACAGCCAAGGACCCCTCACTGCTCCTGGGTGCCCACCAGGAGGCCTCTGGAGGCCACTTTGAGACCACCTCCAGGCCAGCGCTTCACTGGGGACTTTGAGGTCTGATCTCATGGCAACCAGGTGGGGAGCAAGAGCCCCCAAGCAGAAATCCCACAGAGCTGATCTGGGAACAATGCATCACTGTGCCTCCTCCGGAGACCCAGGTGGCTTTATGATTACTTGGATGAAAGAACAGGCCATGTTAGCAAACCTGACGCCACGCTTCGTCTCCTCCCTGCCTTCCAAGCTCTCCCTGAGGGTGTGCACACGGGCCGTGCCTGGGGTCTTCTGGCTAGGATGGGGAGGACCAGAGCCATTTCCCACAGAGGCCCAGGCCACACTCGCTGCCTTGACTTGCTTACGTCTTCCTCAGCTCTCTCCAGGCGGCATTAGTGACGCATGGAGAAGAGGGTGCTCTTCCTTCCAAGCCCACGCTCACCAGGACTGCAGAAGAAGCAGGAGTTCCTGCTCTTGCCCAGAGACTCTTCTTAGAGTCTGTGCCACAGGTGTGCGATGCAGGGTTAGGTTGGTGGACTTTGCCTGCCTCCTCCTCACCCCTCTCCTGCTGGCCAACGTCAATGCACATTGCCCTACCTTGACCCATGGCCTCTTTCCTCTCCAGCCATATCTCTGTAAATGGACAGGGTGGTGGGATAGGCCAGCTGTATACAGTGCCCACCTTCAGAGGCAGCCTCCGCCATTCACCACTGGTCACCAGTCACCCACAACATGGGGTCAGAGCCAGGTCCTCAATGCTCCCAAAGCTCCCCAGCCCGGCTCCTGCACAAGCACCCCCCACACCCCTGCTCATTCCCTTTTCCTTGGGCCACACAGTTCCTGCCTTCTTTTTGTTCCTTTTGGAAGCAAGCTTAGCCCTTTCCCATGCTGGGTGCCAGCTCCCCAGCCATGGGTCAGGCACAAGGACAGCCCCTCCATTACTTGGAGCTCAGGCTAAAGTCCTCATTGGAGAGAAGGCCATCTTGCCCCATCTATGTGTTTACTAGTACTCCTGTAGGGGCACCCATAGGCAGGCACCAGACCCAGCACCCAACCCTGCCCACTGCTCCCATGACTGTTGATCAAATAAACTGCTCAATTGGCACAGGAGCCCTGGTACAGGAACTGCCACACCCAGCCAATTCAGATAGCTAATGCCCAGCCCTTGTATGGCATGGGCCGGTCCATCCCAGAACTCAGGATCTTCCCAGGGATGCAGGTGATGGGGGATGGGACTCAGGATTTACCCTGGATGCAGGTGACAGGGGGACAGGTGGGTTGTTCCCTAGACAACTGGAAAAATAACTCTGGGGCAGGAGCTGAGTCTAGACATGGAACTGCCCTGGGCACCTGTGCTGAGGTCCCAGGCAGGAGGTTTCTCTGTACAACAGCCCAGAATTCTTGCCACTTGTCCTGGCCTGAGCTCTCAGCCTCATGTAGCAGAGAGGGGGTGGCCAGCTAGTGTGGGAAATGGGAGTCACTGTGGCCTCCTTGGGGCCTCTTTCCCTGCAGCCAGCTGGGGGGACCTTCTGTAGAATGGGGTTGCCTATTCATCTCCCTTCTGCTCCATCCTGCTGGGATTTTGGGGAGAGGAATGAGCCCATTCTGACCTCAAAGCTGCTCCTGTTGAAGGGGAGGGAGGGTCATGGAGATGCTGTCCTAGGTCCATGCCTCATGTGTCAGGGAGAAGTGAACGTGCTTCTCCAAGCACCAAACACAAGTGCCTGTGGGGTGTGCAGCAGATAGCTCTGGCCACAGTTCTCACCATGTGTGGCCAGCATCCCTCAACCCCATGAATTTGCACCTGCAACGTCTGTCCTGTGGCCTCACAGCCCTGGTCCAGCCAACCCCAATCTGCCCTAGGATGTCCCAGTGAGGATGAAGGTGAGCCACACATGTCTGCCCCTCAGCTGAGCCTCACTAAAACCACAAGACAAGAATAAGGTGACGCTCGTTAAGTGCAGGGGAGGCTACCAGCTGCACCAGCAATCACGCCACCCTTCCATCAAATGTGGGTGGTCAGGACCCAAACCCAGTCCCAGAACTGGCACGGAACAGGGTGGGGACAGATAGGAGGAATAGGTGTCATGACAGTGACAAAAAAGATGGGACACAGGTGAGCACACAGGGGCACTCCCAGTGTTTCCAACAACAACCTCAGAGGCCAAAGAAGCTACAGCAAAAACAAATCGGCAAAGAGAATGTGAAAAGGACACAGGCAACAAGAGGTAATGTGGGACATGAGGGAGAAGGGGACATGAAGGGACATGAAGGAGATGGGGATATGGTGGGTGTGGGGTACGTGAGGGTACATAGGATGTAAGGGGACATGAGGGGACATGGTTGATATGAGGAACATGGGGGATATGAGTGGACATTTGGGGACATGGGGGACACGGAACACAGGGATCCACAGGAGAGCTGCTCCAGAGCAAGACAGGACAAGCTGAGCAGAAAGAGTCCTGGAAAGAGCCCTTAAAAGACCAAGCCAGCACAGTACAGGTGAAGTCGCCAGCTCCTAGGAGACAACACAGCCAGGAGCTTGCTCAGGCCAGAAGCTGAAGTCTCATGAAGGCGGAAGACCCTGGTGGTTGGTGGCTCAAGAGGCACTCGGATGCAGAGCAGGGGAGTGGAAGTGGTGGGGCCTAAGCAAAGCTTGCAGCCACGAGTGGCATTCCCACAGTGAGGACGCAGCAGCGAGGACCTGCACACAGACCCAGGGGCGCACACCTGTGCCCTCTCGGAAACCTACACAAGGGCTGGGATCTACCGCACCAGACCAGGGCCAGAGTAAAGACACCCTTGGCAAGGTCGCTGACGACTACAGGGTGGTCCTGCAGAGCAAATGCTGCCAGTGTGCAGGTGAAGCAGCAGCGGTGGCACCAGAACAGAGGGTGAGGGAGGGGACAGCACCCCTGGGCAACTGGCTCTGCAGACGGGGGAGCTCTGAGGATCATCATCCAACCACTCGATTCAGGTCTTTGGGGAAGTTGGTCACAGCCTTGGGGGCTCATCAACACTGGGCTTTGAAACTGCCAGAGGTGCCCTGGGCTGCCCAAGAGTCTGGGTGCAGTGCTAGGAGCCAGTGCTCAGGTCCCAGGGTTCCCACCATGTGCAGGCGGGATTGGTATGGACCCTCTGGGTCAAGGCTTACTGCCACAGGAACTCTGCCAAATATCCCTTACTACCAAGAAGTTTCCTCCTTCAAGAGATAGAATTTTCCTTGGTTAATTTCAAGTGAAATTCATTTCTAGTTTTATGGAAATTCCACATACACATCACCCCAGCCTCCAGATGATTTCCGCCTCTTCCTAAGTGTAAGTCACACAAAGAGCCACGTGCAAGATGTGGTTGGATATTAGTAACTTCACTTTCTTGGTAGTTTTCAGTTCAACTTAGATTTTTCTTAAAAACAAGCATGCATCATAGTTTACAAAATCTAGTAAGTCATTATTGTAAAAATGTCACGGCCTGAGATGACCAAGCAAAAGCAACTGCCCCAGCACCTGGATCCTGAGCATCCTTGCCCTCATCTTCCTCCTAGGAGTGGGAAGATGGTCTCGGCCCGCTTCCCAGGGGTGTTTCTAGCCCAAATGAGATGTCACTGTTGTGAAAGAGATTCACAGACCATAAGCAGCTGTCAAATAAATCCTCATGGGTGCCCTGGCTGCCAATCAGCACGCACTGAAATGATCACAAACTGCAAAGCTTGCAGTGTGCGGGCGGCATCCAGGCAGGATGCTTTCAAAGTCAGTTACGGTATAAATGTTTTTAAAAATAAACTCAGCTCTGGTTTGTAGTGAAAGTCTATTGCTTTTAGAAACGACTTGACGGTTAAAGCAAACAGGGATGGGCAGAATCTGCCTACAATCAGCAAGAGGGTTAGAACACGCATTCCAAAGGAAAGCTAATGAATTCTTAACCCATGTAGACACAAGCACAGTCTGGAGTATTTTGGGGAAAACCTTCTAAAAAAGCAAACTTTCACTTCTTACACTCACATTTTCAATGACATTTAGCATAGAGGATGACGTGTGTCACAGGATTCCATCTACACACCCCACTGCAAAACTGTGGAAGCAAGAAGGACAACTGCAACCAGGAAGGAGCACCTCCCTTCCTAAGAGAGCTCCCAGGGCTGGGAGCAAACTGAACTCCAGGTGAAGATGAAGGTGTGGCGGAGCCAGAGGTGTGAGCCAGTGCTCAGGGAGAGGGGGATGTGCGGGCACCATACACATGAGTGCCTTTCCCAGATGCTAGCAATGATGTCCAGTGAAGGTCACCGTGGCCCCTGGGTGGCTGCCAGTACTCAGGCCTCCTTACAGCTCAGCCGTGCTCCCAGGAGGCCGGGTGCTGGGAGCAGCCTGCTGAGGGCTCACAGGCAGCCCTGCAGCTCAAGGGATCTGCCTGCAGACCTAGGCTGAGCCCACTCTTGCCCAGAATGTAGCCTTTCCAGGGGACCCCACCAGAGCTCATCACTGACATTTAAACTGATCCTCTTCTGTGGAATGACAGGCTCCACCAAAAAAGCCTTTTTTTTAACCTTTCAAACATTATTTTTCTCTTTCCACAAATGATATTGATGCTTCATAGTTGTACGTAATGATGGGACTTGCCACGTACTTGCACATGCACACAATAAATATTCAATGATATGATTTGGCCAGTATCCCACCACAGTGCTTCCCCTCTCTCCCCATCTCCCATGGTGAAAAGCCTTTTTGAGGAATTAAAGGAGGTTTTGAACACCTTGCTGGAAGTCCTTCCTCTCCCTGGGGTGGAGAACTGTCTCACGAGCAGCTGACCATCAGGTGTGCAGCACGGCCTCCAGCCCAGGTGAGTCCCGGGCACTGTGCTTTCTGGCCACTGCAGGTTGGGTGCTGAGGTGGGCTGGGTCTCTCTGCAAACAGCCTGGCCAGGAGGACGCTGTCCCAGGGATTCAAATACACCTGAGACACATTCACCACAGCCGGTGCACAGGAAGAGGCGAGAATTGTTCCCTCCCGGGCCAACAGCAGGCCCAGGTCGGGGTATCTGCCAGGCCTGGGAAGGTGTGGGAACAAGCTCCCTTGACCCACCTGACCTGGGGTGCAGCTGCCCACAGACCACAGCTGCCCGCCAGCCTTCCCTGGAAATAACTGTCCTCCAGGGCTAGATACAAGGAGTGTGATCAAGCTTATTTCTAATATGAAACAAATTTTAATCAATTTTGCAGCATTCCTGTTAACATAGCATATCACCGTAAAGGACTAGCATTTCCTGCAAACCATCCTAGTCTGCTCCCCGAACCTGGGAGTGTGACTTTTTTGGAGAAATGGTCTTTACAGATGTAAGTCCATGCCTTAAGCTGAGGCCATCCTGGACTGTCCAAGTGACCTTAAGTCCAGTGAAACGTGTCCTCATAAGAGGAGGGAGGGAGAGGAGGCCGACCAGGAGCCCACATGACCACAACACAGGGTAGGCTGGGGCCTCCACAGCCACCAGAGGTGCCTGACCCCTTGAGAGGTCTTTCAGCCCCAGTGGACGTGGGTCGTGCCTCCCGAGCCTGTGGGGAAGTACATGTGCTCAATGTGACCCCAACAGAATGCAGCCGGTGCTGGACCAGCAGGAAGAACCATGCTCCTGCACCATGTGAAGCCTTGCAGACTGACAGGACAGAGGGCTGGATGTACCCCAGCGAGGCACGGGGCACCAATGCTCACAGCACACAGGCAAGGGTGGCAGGACACCTGAGCACAGGGCGCCTTCCCAGGGGCCAATCAGGACTGGCCTACAGAGAGAGGTCTTTTAGAACCAGGATTCCAGAGGTGAGAGCAAGATCATGCTGGGGAGGTGCCCTCCAGAGCTGCAGCTAGAGGCCTTGAGAGGGAGCAGGAAGTGGCCTGGGGAGTGGGGGCACCTCCCACACAGACCTCCCTGTGTGGGCTAGGGTGGCTGTGACAGCATTGCAGGATTGACCCCTTGGGGATCAGACTTCCACCAAGTCCTGTTAGCCATCATGGACCCCAGGGTAGGATCCAATCCCTCCCAGTGGGACTCAGTAGAGCCCCCAGGGCAGCCTGGGCAGAGGGAGCACCCATGGCCATTTCCAAAGTGCCACCACCTGGGCAATGGATAAGTGTGTTGCACCATGGGAGATGAGCTTGTGGGACCCACAGCCAGAGAAGTCAGAGCAGGGCTGGGTGTCTCCAGGGGTGGAGCCTCTGCCAAGGTTTCACCTGCCCAACCCCATCTCCTCTCTGTCCCCCCATCTGCATCAACCCAGCCTCCATCTCCTGAACACAGGGGCCCCCACCCCCATGGCAGGAGCCCTGGGGCAGCAGCCAAACCAGCATGGGGGTGTATCACAAAGGCCCATCCTGGGGACAGGAAGCCATGGTGATGCCAGGGCTTCTCCTTAGGTTAGGGAGTGGCCTTTCTTGTTTATTTATCTTTGCTAGGTGAACCTCTGCCTCTCATTTCTTCCTGCAGCCAGCTCTGCCCTGGCAAGAGAACCTGCAACCGGGTCCAGGGGTCCGGGGGTCCAAGCGTCCAAGGGTGGCAGGTGCAGGTGTCACAGGGGTGAATGGCAATCTGTGCTCAGCCCAAGAAGCTGCAGCCTTGGAATGGGAGGGGCCAACAGTGCAGCCCTCACCAAGGGCCTGGAAGCTCCCTGGGAGCTGCTGGTGTGAGCCCAGGTCCAGAGGCTGAAGGAGCTGGAATCTGAGTTCCTTCCAGGATGAGCCCACTGAAGGGTGGAGCTGGCACCAGCGGGCTCGCTCCCCCCACCCCATCAGCTTCCAGCCCACTGGGTGGTTCTGCCCACACACCGGTGGCTCTTCCCGCTCATTCACCGTCTCACATGCCAATCATCTCTGGAAACCCCTCACAGACACACAGAGTAGGCAGCACCAGTTTCCTAGCCTCTTGCAGTCCAGCCAAAAGGTCATTTGGGATCAGCCATTACACAGCTGATCCAACTGGTGGAGATGAACCCGCAGCCATGGGAATCACAGCTGGGGGAGAGGGATAAGGGCAGGTGGGCCAGTGCAGGCCAGGCCCCTCCCAATACGGCCCCCACAGGTCCGGTGGCAGTCATCAGACCAATTAGTGTCAGCATCACACTGGGAAAGACCAGCTGAAGGAAAGGGCAGCTCCTTTGTGGTCCTAGAAGCTGGCTGGAGTCCACTGCATTCTGCAACCCCCTCCCCATGGCCACTGAGTCAGGGCTCACTTGTCCCATGCTTGGGCCACACCACCTCCTCTGCTGGGGCTGTCTTGCCCCCTGGCCCTTCCCACCTGGGTAACACACGTGTTCCCTCAGGCCTGGGGCCCCCATCCTGGGGGGGTCAGTGGAGGCTGTGGGGAAGAGCCCTGCATCCAGCCAAGGTGGGGCCCTGCAGGGTGTGGACCTGCTGCCATATCTTGCCCACAGCCTGCTTCCCTTTGCAGCTGTGACCTTGTAAGTGTTTGGAGCTAGCCCCTGGAGGGGACAGGGGGACAGGAGGGGAGGTCCACCCTGCTCACCTCTGCAGCCCCACTGCCTCTTGGTCAGCAGGTGTCCCCATCGCCCAC
Source organism: Aplodontia rufa (assembly GCA_004027875.1). Classification (NCBI taxonomy): domain Eukaryota; kingdom Metazoa; phylum Chordata; class Mammalia; order Rodentia; family Aplodontiidae; genus Aplodontia; species Aplodontia rufa. The sequence goes on along the minus strand of PVKS010006933.1, from coordinate 23,929 downwards.
AGCCCACCCGAGGTATGAAACCATGGCTGTGAGCTGGAACTATGGCTGAGGTGGCTCCTGGAGAGGCCTGAGGAGCAGGCAGCTCTTCTTGAGTCTCCAAACGTGCTCTCCTGGTTTTCACCATTTCCGTATACAATCCTGTTCCCAACTCAGGGCAAAACTCACAGACACCACATGCCCTGCAAGCATGACAGTGAGAGGCTGGGTTGGGGGGGTCCCTGGGCAGGACCCACATCCATGGGGCTGCAGGACTGGGGCTGGAGGGTGACCAGGGCTTCCTTCCTCAGCCCTCAAGGTCTGGAACAGATCTCAGGACTCCCTCCCAGACCAGTGCCCCCCAGGTCTGGGAAGGGGAAGGTTGAGCCAATCGGGGCAGCACCATAGCTCTGTTGCACTCAGAGTGGACGCTGGAACTCCTCTTGAAGGAGGTGAGTACAGGGGTTCTGTGCTCACCTGGAGGCTGGTGCTATGGAGCCTGGCAATGCCTGTCAAGTTGAGATAAGGTGGAAGCCCACTCCCTGTGTGTGAGGGGCACATTTCCCTCAGGACAGCAGACCTGGGTCTTTTTGTCTGAACAGCCACACTCGTCCTGGATGTGGCAGGTTATTAGAAATTCCATGCATACCGCTCAAGTGTTGTATAATGAATCAGACCATCCCGGTGATTAATTCTTCAAATGAGCTATTTGCATCTGGCAATTAATCACAGCAGTCCTAGTTGGATCTTCTGGGCTGGGGCTGGAGGAGCTGGTCTGAGAGCCTGAGAGTACAGGGCTTGCCCTAGGGGTCTTGGGGACACACATGGGTCCAGAGCACATCTGACCTGCCTAGGGTAGCCACTGGGCTTGAGAACTAAGGGGAGAGAGAATGAGTGTGGGCATGCAGGGCCTCTACAGAGAATCCAGAATCCAAGACGCTGCCTTCCTTCCTCCCGCTCCAGGTCATGATTCCTGTGACCTTCCCTGCTGCAGAGAGGCCAGCTAGGTTTTCCAGCTAGGCATTTGTGAAAGTGATCAGCATCCTCTGCTAGGCGCAGGAGTCCAGCCAGTGTTGCTCTGAAGGTGAGGATGGCCCAAGCAAGGGGAGCAGAGCTACCCAGCCTCTCTGTAGCCTCACATCCTGAGGCCTCCAAAGCTCAGGTCTCAAGTCCAAAGTCAGATGTCTGGATACAAAGGTGTGAGCACTGTCCAATCCACGCTGTGCCCATCCTGTGCTCCTGACTGGCAGGTGGACTCCATGTCCACGTGGAAGCACCACAGGGGCTGGGGTCACCCTGAGACTCATTTCCTCACTGTCTCATCTTCCTCCTAGCACAGCAGTGTCCCTTCCAGGTGTACTGACCACTGCACCATTGCCCTCTGCTCCCTGTGCTCTCAGGAAGCATGGTCCTGGGTACTGAAATCCTCAACAGCCCAATAACAGGCACTGAAATTCATATAGTAATTAAAAGCCTTCCCAAGAAGAAAAGCCCAGAACCCGATAGGTTCCCTGCTGAGTTTCACTATACCTACAATAAGGAGCTAACACCTCTCCTTCTTAAGCTATTCCAAGAAATAGAAAAGAAGGGAATTCACCCAAACACTTTTTATGAGGCAATCATAACTCTGATACCAAAACCCAACAAAGACACATCAAAAAAAAAAAAACTATAGACCAATATCCAGGACGAACATTGACTCAACAATCCTTAAGATTCTAGCAAACCGCATTCAAAAACACATCAAGAAGACAATTTACCACTATCAAGTGGGCTTCATTTCAGAGATGCAAGACTGGTTCAACATATGTAAATCAATAAATGTGATTAATCACTTAAACAGAATTAAGGACAAAAATCATATGATCATCTTAATAGATGCAGAAAAGGCTGTCGATAAAATCCTGCTTATGTTCAAAACTCTGGAGAAGACAGAGATCCAAGGAATTCATCTTAACTATGTAAAGGCCACTTACGACAAACCATCAGTTAGTATAATACTAAACAGAGAAAAGCTGAAAGCATTTCCACTAAACTTAGGAACAAGACAAGGCTGTCTGCTCTCACCACTTTTATTTAATATTCAATATAGTTCTCCGGACTCTAGTCAGAGCAATCAGGCAAGAGAAGTATATCAAAGAGATAAGAAAAGGAAGAGAGGAAGTCAAACTATCCCTTTTTGCTGACGACATGATACTATATCTGGAAGATCCAAAAAAGTTTATAAACAGATTTAGCAAATTGACAGCCTAGAATATCAACACCCATAAATGAATAGCTTTCCTATACACTAACAATAATAAGGCAGAAGAAGAAATCAGGAAATCACTCCCATTCACAATATCCTCAAAAAGAATAAAATACTTGGGAATTAATCTAACAAGGGAAGTCAAAGACCTCTATAACAAAAAGTATAGAACATTGAAGAAAGAAACTATGGAAGACCTAAGAAGATGGAAAGATGTTCCATGCTCTTGGTTAGGCAGAATTAATATAATTTAAATGGTCATTCTGCCACCAAAAGCACTATATAGATCCAAACAATCACCATCAAGAAACCAATGTCATTCTTTACAAATACAGAAAAAAGCAATTGTCAAATTCATTTGGAACAACAAGAAACCCAGAATAGCCAAAATATTACTAAGCAAGAAAGATGAAACAGATGGATTCACAATACCAGATCTCAAACTATACTATAAAGCTGTTGTAACAAAAACAGCATGGTATTGGTATCAAAATAGAAATGAAGGCCAATGGAATATAATAGAAAACTCTGGGACAAACCCACAAACCTTTAAACATCTGATCTTTCACAAAGGGGTTCAAAATATAACATGGAGGAATGACAGCCTATTCAACAAGTGATACTAGACAAACTGGACAGGCGTTTGTAGGAAGTTGAAATTAGATCCTTATCTCTCACCTTGCACAAAAATCAAACAAAAATGGATCAAGGAAATAGGGATTAAACCAGCTACCATATAACTGCCACAAGAAAAATTAAGACCAACACTCCAGCATATAGGAGTAGTCAATGACTTTCTCAATAAGACTCCCAAAGCAAAAGAATTAAAGTTAAAAATCAATTAATGGGATGCCATTAAACTGAAAAGCTTTTGCTCAGCCAAGGAATTGGTCAAAACTTTCAAGAGACAACCTACAGAAATGGGAGATAATCATGGCCTGTGATTCCTCTGACAAGGGACTAACATCAAAAATTTACAAAGAACTCAAAAAACTTAATACCAAAACACAAATAATCCAATCAATAAATGGTCCAGAGAGCTAAATAGAAACTTCTCAACAGAGGAAATTGAGCAAGCCAATGAATACATAAGAAATTGTTCTAAATCACTAGTAATCAAAGAAATGCAAATCAAAACTACATTAAGACTTCACATCACTCCACCTCAATTGGCAGACAAAGAATATAAACAATAACAGATGCTGGAGGGGTTGTGGGGAGATGGGAACACTAGCACACTGTTGGTAGAACTTCAGACTGGTATAGCTGCTCTGGAAAGCAGTGTGGAGAATCCTCAAAAAATTAGGGCTGGATCCACCATATGATCCAGCTATCCTTCTTCTGGGTATTTTCCCAGAGGAGTTAGAGTCAGCACATTACAGCAACACAGCAAAATCTATGTTCATAGCAGCTCAATTTACAGTAGCTAAATTATGGAATGAACCCAGATGCCCCTCACTGGATGAATGAATCCAAAAGCTGTAGTATATGTATACAATGGAGTTCTACTCAGCTATTAGAAATAGCGATATTGCAGCCTTTGAAAGTAAATGAATGGCAATGGAAGAAATCATGCTGAGCGAAGTTAGCCAAACCCAGAGACTCAAGAGTCAAATATTTTCTCTCATTTGTGGAGCCTGGAGCAAAACACAGGCTTGGGTGAAAAGGTAGTCAAATGCATGTATTCAACCCAGCAAAGGCGTAGCAACACATAATCTAGGGCAACCACAGATAAGTGTGTGGGAGGCAGGATCTCTCCTAATACTAATGTGTATTAGGAGAGATCTAGGAAGACAATCATCAATGTAACACACTCTTTAGCTCCCTGAGAATCCAAATAATACTTATGCAATCATTTAATTCTGGAAAATTTAAATCTAAATATTTATATCTCTTGTAGGGGTGAAATATAGATGAATCAAGAGACTGGAGTGTGGGCAATGTATGGGTAATTCTGGTCTTAAGAACAAAAGCGTATTGTTACTTTATATGCATTTATAATTGTACAATAACTCAATTACTTAATAAAAAATAAAATAAAAATAAACTGGCAGGCTTAAGAAAAGAAGCAGCATCCTGGAGCCCTCCTCTGGGGACGGGGTGGTCATCCAGCTTCTGAGAGTGGATGAGCAGCTCCTTCTAGAAGGTCCCAGGTGCGCCCAGGTGATTGTTGGCCACAGCAGGGACACAGGCACTGGTCTCTGAGGATAAATTTGAGTTTCAGCTATGATGCAGGCCTGCTGGTGAACCCTGGGCTCTGCAGCACTGACCACTGAGGGACATTGGGCCTAAAGCAGCATCTAGGGTGAACCCCCATTGCTCCATGGGCTGGTAAGGTGACTCAAGGGATTCTTGGGGTGCCTGAGAAGGAACTAATAAGAGAACAAAGGGACACATGGCACGTCCCTAACACCAGCCAGAGGGGAGCACAGGGATGCCCTAGAAGTGGGATTTCACTTCCACAGGCCCATTGCCAACTCCTAGCTCCACAGCTGATGCTGGCCACAGCTAAGTTTGCTGCAACTTAGTGGATGTCACAGAGCATCCAGCCCTGAGGGCCTGTGGGGCAGGTCCCTGGCTGAGCTGAGATGGCCCTCACTTTTCTCTGATGCTCCTCACAGCCCTGGTTCATGACAACATTCCAGGGTGACTCAGCAAAATGTTGAATGCCCACATCTCAGTCGGAGCCACTGGGAGCCAGGTTCACAGGGGAAGGCCTGTTGCCCAGCTCCGTGGGGGGAATCGGGCACCGAGCCTGGGTGTCCCTGCTGAGACCAGCCTGGATGTGCCCCATTTGTCTACTCCCAGACATAGTCAGGCCTCCCAGCACTGTCCCAGGTCTTGTGGGTTAGTGGGGGCAGACAGGACAAAGGGCTGGGCAAGGGGCTGGATCCAGCAGGAACCTGCAGCCCACCCTGGCCCCAGCCCTCCAGTGGCCAGGGCTCAGCCTGGACGGGTGTCACTCACTTCCTGGCAGGAGGTGATCCCCTGGACCCATCAGCTCTGCGGCAGTGGGCAGGGTGGACACAGAAATGGCAGGTGCTCTCCCTCGCTGGGAAGGTGCATTCGGCCAGTCATGTGCGCACTGCCCACTGTCTCTGCTTGTCCGGGAAATTGAGGGTGCCGGCATCACCCTTCTCCCCATCTCTCCCAGCAGAAGCTCACCTGTATTCCAGCTGTGCTCAGCCACACTGTTGCAAAGTCAGCCCCGCCTGCCACCTACTCTGAGCCCAGGCCAGCTTCTCCCAGCCAAGTTTCTCTGAGACTGGATGGATCCCATTATCCAAATTTTAGCCAAATGCAAACTCATTTTATCCAAATGCAAACTTGTAATGGATGATGTTCCTTAACAGTGACTCCCAGCCTTTCTTAATGAGAAAAAGATATTTTCTTGCCTTGGAATGCTCTAAAATTTACTCCTGAGATATTTTTAGAGGCACAGAATCTCATAGGCTGGAGGAGACTGGGCCATCACCATGTCCAGTACCCTAAACTGGACCATCCTCCTGTCCAGGGCCCACGACTGACCATCACCCTGTCCAGTGCCTGAGGCTGGACCATCCTCCTATCCAGCACCCCAGGATGAGCCAACAAATTGTCCAGGGCCCATGACTGACCATTTGCCCTGTCCAGGGCCTGAGGCTGGGCCATCCTCCTGTCCATTGCCCTAAGCTGGACCATCCTCCTGTCCAGGACCTGAGGCTGGGCTGTAGCCCTGTCCAGGCCCTAAGGTCAGGCACCCAGGAGTTCCACAGTGAGGAATTGTGGGTCTGTTCAGGTGCCCAGCCTGTTCTCCCCCTACAGAGGACTTTCAGAGGTGGCTGCTAGAGGGGAGGGAGGAAGGGAGTCAGGAAAGCTGAGCCAGCAGGAAAGCTCAGCCAGAGGCCCTGACCCCTCGCTAGGGAGGACAGTTGGACCTGCACCAGGCATGGGAGGGGCCACTGGGTCTGTTCTTAAACTGCCCAGTGGTGTCCACTGTGCCTGTGTAGCCTTGGGCAGCTCACAGAGGGCCTGTCTTAGGTCTTCACTTCCCTGTGTGTTCCTCTGCTGCAGAGGGTAATCCTAGGTGATCCTGCCCTGCTCCTGTCTGGGGCTGTGGAACCCTAGCAGAGTGACTTGGGCCAGTCAAGACCCAAGAAGTGCATATCCCTGTTCACTGAGTGACTGGTCATGGGTCTAAGAACCTCTTTAGACCTGAAAACTATGAGAAAAGAAGTCAGCATCAGCTGGGACATTGAGTGAAGCGATGGAGCCCAGGCTTGTCCACACCCAGGCTAGCTGCCAGTCTTGACCTCAGAAATGCCCAGGGCTCTTCTGGAAGATTCCTGCAGGTGAGCACAGTTCTCAGCCTCTGGTGGTGTTGCTGTTCTTTGGGCCCATGTGGCCACATGCAAGTTCAGTTTCCTGCACTCTGACGCTTGTTCATGGCTGTCCAGTCCACCCTGAGGCTTGTCTGGGGATGATCAGTCCACTCTGTAAGGAAAGAAGCAAGGGTAGGAAATAAAGAGAGGAGAGCGGCGACTCAACAATAACACAGATTTATTGGGAGAAATCGGCAGAGGGGGGCCCAGGAGAGTCTGGGACCCATTTTCCGCTTACAGACTGGGGTTGATATAGAGACTAGGGGACAAGAAGATTATGGCATTGAGAGGGAGGTGTCAAGAAAGGGTCCTTTCTTATGATGGAGCATTTTGGGTTTCTTTGCATGATGGTGGAGTATTGTAGGTGGGTCTGGGGTTTAGGATTAGGTGAGTGCAGGATTTAGGAATAGATGGGTCAGGGTTTAGGGATAGGTGGGTCATTGGATTTAGGGATAGGTGGGTACAGGGTTTAGAAATAGGTGGGTTAAGCTTTAGGGATAGGTGAATGCAGGGTTTAAGGATAGGTGGGTGCAGGATTTAGGAAACAGTGATGTTATTATAAGATGGAGGATAAGATTCACAATGGTATTGCTTTGGTCAAGTTCTACCTAACACATTTAGAAGTGAGGTTCAAGGGGAACGCATCACATTTTGGGGCTGTCAAGGCTGGAGGGTTTCTGTGGCTCTGCTCCAGGACCCAAGGTCCTTCCTGCATGAGTCTCACAACCAGAGCACCTTGCCAGCCCTCCTTACTTGCCCCCCAAAACACGCTGCTAGCCTCAGGGTAGAGTCCCAGCCTGGCTGCCCTTCCTTGGCTCTGTGTTTCCCTCCCACAGGTGGTTACCTGGCTTGTGCCCATGAAGGCCCTCAGCGTGGGGAGGTAGTGCTCCTGTGGCTGCTGAAGAAGATCTGGCCAGGGTGCAGGTGGTCTCAGAGGTGGCCATGCCAGGCCTCTACCACCCTCCTTGGACCTGCATGGCTCCCTCTGCCCAGCTTCCAGGGGTGATGATGGATGGGGCTTGGTTGTCTCAGTGACAGGTGGGCACAGTCTCCCTGCTCTGGGGGCCTGGCTCCCTCAGCCTTGAGAGATCTCTCCACCCACCATCTATCACAAGGCACACTGCCCATCTGTCCCACCATATTAAATCAGAAGACGCTGACCTTCACTAATTGCCTTTGCTCCTGCCAGCTGGCAGCAGTGAGTTATGGATAGGCGAGGGCAGAGCAACATGTCCACGTCTGAATTCAGCCCAAGTGTCTACAGAGCAAAGACTTGAAGAACTGGAATTCATGAGGTCAAGCTGCCCTTGGGGCGGTCAGGGCTGTTGCCAACTGCTTCCCAGCATCGCAGCACTGGACAGGAGGGCAGGGGTCTCTGGGGTGTCCTGTGGACTCCTGCTGTGGAAGCCATGCCCTGGGGCCTTCTGGGGGAGGGCAGGGCAGCTGCAGCTGGGCTCAGCACCTGCAGACTGAGCTGGCACCGAGGGAGGGCTGGGCTGGCTGCAGGTCCCTCCCCTGACGTGCCAGAGCAGGGCTGGATAGTCCTCTGGGCCACACTTTCTGATAAGAAGAGCACCTGGCAGCAGCTATTTGGTGTGTGCAATCACAGGCTGCTCTGGCAGGCTGAAGGTCGTTTTCCAAATGCCTGTGCTGTGGCCACTTGTAGCCTGCAGGAGGCGCCAGCTTCTCCATCCTGGTGCTTTTCACTGCCTCCTGCAAACCCTGCCCACCTGCTCACCAAGAGGGAGGGTGTCCAGCTGCAGGGTAGCTGTGAGAGCCCTGATGGGGCTCAGGGCCACCGGGGAAGGGGACTTCATCTTCATGCCAAGTAAGGTGCCCCTGGGGCCTCAGGGAAGTCAGGATGGGGTGCCTACCCCTGGCTGGGGTCACACTGCTCACCAACATTGGGGGCATGTGGGTCAGGGGAAAGAGCTGACCCACATGCCCCCCCCTTCAGAAAAGAAGCCGTGGAGAGCTGTGCTCACCCACACCCTGGCCGGTTGAAGCCCCACTGCAACCTGGGCTCAGCCGTCCACCCACTGCAGAAGGCTGTGCTGCTAGCCTACCTAAGTGGACCCTGCTGGGTGGTTCACCCAAGCCCCAACCTGTCCCCACACCTGGCCTCACAGCCCAAGCAAGAGGCAAGCCTGGGGATGTGTGGGAAAGGCCTGGGAGAGGGAATTCACCTCCTGGGCCTGGGGCACACTCTACCACCCAGTGGGGGGGATCATAGGCAGCAAGCTGTGAATCTGAGGCCCTTGTGGGTAGGAGGAAGGGGCTCAGGAAGCCCCTGGGTGCTCTGTCAGGTAGGTGTGGGTGGGAGGAGGGACTAGCTGCCAGCCCTCCCCCCTTGGCCCCACCTCTTTTCATCCCAAATTCTTGGGGGACTTGAAGCAGTCCCCTTTTTACTGAGAAGCAGAGTTCACTAGCCCCACAGGCCATCACAGTGGCATAAGACAATCTGGAGAAAAAGAAAGAATCCGGGCTTCTCCCACAGGGAGAGGAGCAGAGGGGCCCGAGGTCTTTGTCCTGCAGGTCCCTGTGTGGGGAGGCAGCTCCTTCCTGACCCTCAGTCTTTCTGAAGCGGGCTGATAGGCCCAAGGTTGGCAACTTCCAGCCTGCCTAGCTCCAGGTGCTTCAGGGAGAATGCAGGCCTGGCCCATCTGCCCACTGAGGGGCCTCTGGTGGATGCTTGAGTCTCCACCGTCTCCATGCAGCAGGAGGTCAAGGCAGGGAGAACCAACCTGGTTGGGGCGGGGGGTCCTCTGCTTGCCCTGGCCTGTGCCTCTCACTCCAGGACACCAGTGCCAGTCCCCAAGGACACCACAGGGATATGGGGGAACAGAAGGTGATGGAATGGCAGGCACCGGGACAGACATTAGGCCACCCAGCCGGTCGTTGCCATCTTCGTTGGTCAAGCAGGCAAGGCTCTCCTTGCAGGTCCCAGGGCTCCATGTGAGCTAGGGCACCCATGAGCCCTCAGACTGAGTACAGGCGAGGTTCCCAAAGCCAAGCACAAAAGGCCTGTGGCTTCTGCTCAGCCCGGGAGTCATGCCCAGCTTCCTCCTGTGCCAAGGCCTGAGGGCTTGCGCCAGCCTCCTCGCTGGCCCCATTTCCTGCGGAGGGGAATGTCACCCAGCTGCTGATCATGCATTGTCAGGGAAAGTCCAATTCACACAGCACATTTCCTTCCCTCCTGTGCTGCTCTATAATGAGGTCAAGAACCCCCAACGTAAGCGGCTGGCCAGGAAATTGTGCTCCTGAAATGGGACTTCAAGGTCATCCCTTCATCCAGGAAGGGCTGCACTGCACCTTCCAGCCTCCAGGCTGACTTCACCATGGATGCAGATGCAGCCCTCCCCCAGCCCGCAAGGAGAGAGTCTGCAGCCAGCCTTGCAGGTCAGCCCAGTCCACAGAGCCCGCACATTCCCAGCGCCAGGTGAGCCGTGGGTCTATCATACCTGACTTATGTAGCATGGTTGATACAGCCCCAGAGGCCTCAGGCAACTACCAAGGGGGAAAATCCTTTGTTACCACGCTGGCCTTTCCAACCCAGGCCTAGAAAGGCAAGGTGCTCAGATGTCCAAGGCTCAGCAAGGCAGCTTGTGGGACCCCATGCCCGCCCAAGCTGCTCCTACCTCTGGGAAACTCTCACTGGCCTGTGAGCCCCTGGATGGCCACAGCGCCCTGTCTGCCCGATCCCCTCACCAAGGGCAGCAGGGCTGAGAACAGTGCATGGCCTTCTCCGGGAGCCCCACAAGAGCCAGGGATCCCAAGCTGATGCCCCAGCACCCCAGTTTCAGACCCGGCTGCCACTGCCCAGTGGAGGCGCCACCCTGTGGCCTCATCTGCCCACAGGCCGCATCACATGCTGCAGTACCTGGGTGCTGACAGCGCTCACAGGGTCATCCACCACACATCAAAGTGCACCTGCCAACCTCCCTCGTGCCACGTACCCAAATGCAAGTCCCCATTCCTGAGGGTGTATGACCAGAGCTGAGGCAGCTGCCCAGGAGACCTCCCCTGTAACTCCCAGCCCTGCCACCTTCAGGCCAAGTTCCTGCCTGGATTTCACAGCTCCTGCCCCCACCAGTCCAGGACAGGGGCTCAGCCCCTCTGGGACCAGAATGGATCTTCACCTTACACCCATTGGCAGGCACCTGCCCCACACTTCATTCCGCCCAGTGTTGGGAGCACAAGGGAAGAAATACTTTCAATGAAGTGAGGCCTGTGTCATTCTAACCACAGTTGAACGCAGACACCCATCAGGAGCCCAATCACTTCTAAAGGTTAAATATGATGGTGTCTGAAAAATAATTCTAGCTGTTTGAATTTGGGGCATGAAAAACGCCCAGCCCAAGAACACTCTAGGCAGGAGAGCTCCCTGATGGTGATTCAGACTGCTCCCCTCCTGCCCGGGTGCTGGAGGAAGAGGTCTGGTCCAGCTGACAGCCTCATAGCCCTCTACTTGCCAGCAATAGTCAGACTCCCCGCTAGCCAGCATGGCCTGGATGGCCCTGGGAGAATGTGACCCGCCTCCCCTTATGCCTCTGGCTTCTGGATTGTGCATTTCTTGCCCTAGGAATCCATCTCAGGGAGCCATCCTGGCCCCAGTTTGGAGGAGGAACTGTCCTCAGGTCACAGTTGCCATCTGGGTGTAACAAGCAACCAAGCTGTAGTGTGAGAGAGGTCATCATCACACACACACCCTGAGAAACCACCTGGTCAAGAGGGAGCCAGAGGTGCCCCTGAACCTAGCATATGAAGGAACTGTATTTCACTTCTCCTGTTGGGGAAAGCCATTTATGGGTGGATGAATGGATGGGTGGACAGGCAGGTGAGTGGATGGATGAAGGTATGGATGCACAGGCAGATGAATGGGTGGATGGGTAGATGGATGGATGGATGGATGGATGGATGGACAGGCAGGTGAGTGCATGGACAAACTTATGAATGCATAGGCAGATGGAAAATGGGTGGGTGAATTGATGGAAGTGTGAGCATGTGGGTGGAAGGATGGAGGAATGGAGGGGTAGAGGGATGGAAGGGTGAAGGGATGGAGGGGTGGAGGGATAAAGCAATGGAGAGATGGAGGAGTGGAGGAGTGGAAGGATGGATGGATGGAGGGGTGGAGCGTTGGAGGGATGGAGGGGTGTAGGGGTAGAGGGATGGAGAGATGCAGGGGTGGAGGGAGTGGAAGGGTGGAGGGAGTGGAAGGGTGGAGGGGTGGAAGAATGGATGGAAGAGTGGCAGTAGTAGACAAGAGAGAGCTAAAGAACAAGCAGATGGCTGGAGAGGTGACATGGCAATAGATGGGCAGGAATATAAGATCATTGCACCTTCCACACAGAGAGGAAGATTGTCCCTAAGCAATGACACTTGAGTCCTAGCAATTTGTTTTACCCCTGAAGTTCATTATACCTTTGTGCATACAAACAACACACAGGGGCAGATGTTTGCTGATCTACTTACTTTACAAGGGAAATTTTCCTTAGATTCAAGAACTGGATGAAATGTGATGGAGCACACAGTCCTTGGGGGAATACCTCCATTCCCTGCGTTAGACTGGTGGCTGGACCTCCCCGCAGGTGGCGGCTCCATGAGGTAGCTGGGGCCCATACGGCCCCAGTGCTGCAACAGACATCTCCACAACCGTTCAGATCGTCCCGCACTGAGAAAGGCTGGGACGCAGGAGGAACAAATGATGCTTTTTCAGCAGTTTTTAAAACAAGGTCAAGAATAATAAACGTACAAACTCGCTCACAGAAACATATTTGGAGTTCCTAAGCTCCTCCATATTCTGCCTGATGTGAAGAAATTATAGATTTTTGCTGTCTCCAAAAATAGTCCTTCCGGGACAAGTCTGCTAAGGGTGGTGACCAGAAGTCAGCTGTTTACTGCAATTCACAGCCAGCTGGGCGAGCTGGTCAGGTGGGGTGCGTGAGATACAGGCACACGCACAGGTGGACATGTGGACGGGGAGCAGCAACTGTACCTGCACATCTGTGCGCCGACCACGGTGCTGCGGTGGACCCGGGCTCCCTCGGCTCTGGATGAGAGGCGGATCATGTGCCGCCTTGGAAATGAAGAGTGGGGTCACGAGCCCAATCTTCTGTGCTGGCTGACCGCCTCCAGCTTGCCTGGGGCCCGAACCTTGGAATACCACAGAAAACTGTCACAGTGCCCCTGCAGTGTCAAGATTCAGTGACTCAGAGCTTGCTGCTCTCTCCCTTCTTGCTTGTGCTTTGCTGGCCTTGACCCCAGTGTGAGGCCAACTTGGAGGCAGACCATAGGTGTAGAGGGAGACACTGACCCATGGGTGGGCAGAGGCCAGCAGGGCACCCCAGCTTTAATGTGCTGCCTGGCAGGTGGACTCCGAGCCTTCCAAGACTTTGAAGAATGGTTGGCCGCCCTCTGCTTGGCCTTGAGCCACAGTCGGCATGATGTGCGGGTCTGTTGGCAGTAGTGCAGGAAGGCCTCAGGGCAGAGGGTGTTGGCTGGAAGCTGGGGGAGGCTCAAGAATGTTCCACACTGAGAGGCAGTGACTGTATCTGAGTGAAGTTCAGCCAACATTCCCGTGGTCATGGCTGGAAAGGGACCCTGAGAGGCAGGCCTGAGGTGCCCATGTCCACGGCTGCACTACCCAGTAGCACAGCTCAGACAGCATCCTGCCCGCTATGGCCACAGTGCACGGCATCCGTCCAAGCCACCTTCCCCGACACATCTCCTGTGCCCCCAGCCAGCCTACCCGACCCTTGAGATTCCCCAAGAGCCCCTCCCATCTAGGATGAGGCCACGTTTCTGCCACCTGCCAGGCTGCACCCAGGACTCCCAGCCCAATATCAGCCGTGGCGCTACAAAGCTGCAAGTGGTCAGGCTACAGTAGCTTTGGATCCAGTTGCCATCCTGGCCTAGTCCCCTGACCCAACACTGACCCAACGCTGCCTTTCAGTGCAGAGAGCAGTGCACTTCCAGCTCACGGGGAGCACTGGTCACTTCCAGCTCATGGGGAGCACTGCCACCTCCACCTCACAGGGGCACTGCCACCTCCAGCTCACAGGGAGCACTGGTCACTGAGCTCACAGGGATCACTGATCATGGCTCATAGGGGAGAGCTGGTCACTCTGAGCTCATAGGGAGCACTAATCACAGCTCATAGGGGAGCATTGATCACTCTGAGCACACAGGGAGCACTGGTCACTCTGAGCTCACAGGAGCACTGGTCACTCTGAGATCAGAGGAGCACTGGTAAGCTCCTTCTCTCCCTCAGAATTGAGCAGAAAGGTGTGTGGCTTCTGCCTTCAATCTTTAGAAGCTTGAGGTGGTGTAGAGAGACAACAACCCTTCTGGGGCATGATTCATGGCCTCCTTTGCCATTGCAGAAGAAAGGCCACCATGATGTGGGAGGGTTGCTGATGCCCAGATCTGGGCAAAAACGTGGTTCAGCACTGAAACACTCTGACTGGTTCCACAGCCCAGACTGGGGGCAGATTCAGCGGGGAGGAGCCTCAGAGTGGCCAGTAGCTACAGCAGGGACCCACCTGACCCCCCAGGCCTTTGTAGGCACTGTGACCTACCAGGCAGCCACCAGTGTTGGAGCAGAGGTCTTAGCCTGGGTAGTGGCCCAAGGAGGGGACTCAGGATGCAGCCACTGACAAGGGCCCCAGTTGGGGCTGGGCATGTGCATGTGCCCCGTGGATCCCAGGATGACCTGGAGCATTGCTGCTGGCCTCTGCTGAAGCCGAGGGGACACATAGAATGTGGCCCGAGGTCAGGCACTGAGTGCAGCTCTGATCAGCTCTGCTCTCTCTGGACCTGTGCATGGCCTCAGAGTCTCTGTGGGGTCAAGGATCATGGTGAGGTCAGCCTCCCAGACTCCTGCACCTTGGGGACAGCTCGTTCCCCTCAAGGACCCAGCCTGTGCCCAAGTGCAGCCTTTTCCGGAGTCAGCAGAGGGTTCCTGAGCTGGATGTTCGCTCCACCCACCCGCCACCATGTAACCTAACGCCTGCGCCAGGGGACCCGAAGAGAGGCGCTGTGGAATGAACGACTGCTGGATTTGGGCAAGTCAGGGCTGAGCCTGATGCACACTCACACGGCTGTGACCTGCAGGTAGCACCTGTCCTAGGTGTCCAGGGATAGGGTTTCTTGCTCACTCACACGGCTGTGACCTGCAGGTAGCACCTGTCCTAGGTGTCCAGGGATAGGGTTTCTTGCTTCTGGGTAGGGTACAGGGAATGGGGGCTGAAGTGGGTGTCAGGGCATGTGGACAGTGGGTTGGGGGACACCCAGCTCAGGGTGTACCTGTGCTGCTCCTTGCCCCTATCCCAGCAACGCCTCTGCTGGCTGAGAGGGCATAGTCCTGGCCAAAGCTGAGAAGCCTTGGCTCCCACCCTGGCTCTGACCAAGGCCTGGATACATTTGGGACTCTGATGTGAGCAGACACTCATGGTGTGAGGGGGCCAGGGTGACTCTGTCAGGTTGTGGCTCTGACTGTCTCCCTGGGAACAACCCAGAGCAGGGGGTTGAAAGTGGCCAGCTGAGCACAGATGTGTGAACATCACAAGGGTGGGAAGTCCCAGCCTGGTCCCTGCCTGGCCACCTGGGCCAAGAGATGCTGCCTAGGTGGGGACCCCTGCCATCCTGACAGGAAGGCCTACCTTCGATGGTCTCTGGTGGTCCATGCTGCCCCCTGGCAGTTCTAGGAGATCAGCACACAGAGAAGCCCCCTCCTTGGTGCCTGGGCACCAAATCCTGGCCCATTGTCCTCCATGTAGCCTGAGCCTGCAGCTCAGGCTGCAAGTTCACCATTTGCCTGAGTTCACCGAGGCCCCTGGGGTTTCCAGCATTTTATCCTTTTAATTAATACACAAGGAGTGTGGCTCCGGGGGAGGCAGGGAGATTGCCTTGCTGTGGGAACCATGGCTCCACAGCTCTGCGGCCAGCCTGGTTTTAATTATTGCAAAATCCTTTGGTGACTTTTCATCGGTTTCAGTCTAGAACCATCAACATTCATTGATGGAATGCCGGCACAGGGCACAGCACAGTCCTGGCGCAGAAGAACCTTGGGGAAAGCTGGCCAAGTCACCTCCCACCCCGGCCTAAGGTTGGAAAGCAGGGACGTGGTGGCCTGGTGTGGCCACGGGCTGCCCTGCATGGTCTGAGACAGGCCTGGTGCCCGCCCCACCTGTGCCTCAGGCTTGGCCTCGGTGGACAGCTCAGCCCCAGCAGAGGGGAGTCGAAGCGCACCTGGCAGTTTTCTAAGCTGCTGCCAGGTGACCCCAGCTGCGTGGGTCAAGGAGCTTTAGATGCCCAGCACCTTGCAGGAAGTCCACCCTGCCAGCATAGGATGAGTGCAGAGAACATGGGCAGCATGAGCAGAGTGGGGCAGAGGTGGCAACACTTTCCCGGGACCCCTCTGGCTATCCTGGCCCTGAAGCCTGGGACAAATTGGGTCATCTCCCAGCGCCACTTCCTCTTCTTCAGAAAGGGCTTGTCAGTGGGAGCAGAGCAGGCAATGACCAGGACAAGCCCAGGTGCCACCAGAGCAGGCGCCTCCTCAGGAACCAGCATCTGTCTCTCTGGCTTGTGCTGCCAGCTGTCTGAGTTGGGGTCTGGTGATGCCAGACCTCATGATACCCGTGCCAGTGGAAGCCACCAGGGAGGAGGCTGTTGGGACACAGGACAGTGGGCAGGGCGGGAGCCACTCCTGCTCTTGGCCAGACACAAGCGGGTCCAGAGCAAAGCCTGCCGCTGGCCCAAGCCCTGGACCACCTGAGCAGCCCCAGCCCTGCATCCCCCACACCTTCCTCCAGGTCTCTTCTGCCTGCTGGCTGCCTGCTGGTGTCTGCGAGTACTTCCCACTCAAACCCCAGCTTCCTGCTCTGCTCCGGTCACTGCCTCTTCCCACCACCTTGGAGGCGCCACTGAGGAATGGCCCTGAAACCCTGCACGTGACTGCACTGCCAGCACCCTGGGGCCCTCCCCATCCACCCTCTGCTCCCCTCCTGCATGCCTCTCCCCACCCATGGGCTTCTATCCATCCTTCAACGTAGTTCAAAGGCTGCCTCCTCCAGGAAGCCCTGCCTGCTTGCTCCTCCCTTCAGGATGGACCACTCCTTTGCTCAGGTTGGCTCCTGCCCCCGGTACCTGAAGCCACAGTCACATCTCCCCTGCCTCTTCCCCAGGACCATCCACACCAGCTCTGCAGTGGCAGTTTGCACATCCTGCACATGCAGGACATGAAGCTGTGGAGAGGACCTGGGTGACATGGGGAAACACTGGGTCTCATTCACTCTCACTGTCTTGGTCCAGGTGCCTTGCTGGGGGCAGCTGGCTCCAGAAGGGAGCCCCTGTCATGACTGTCTCGGTGAAAACCACTTATGGTTGAAATCCAGGTGAGCTTTTTGATGACATCTCTCACTGCACACAAGCATGCAGCACCATGAAGATGTGATTCACCTGTATGGTGACACCTGGGGACAGATAGATGAACAGTCCTCCCAAAAATGGTGGCCTTGGATTTCTTCTTGTGCCAGCTTCTTGGAGCCTCTGGAGTTTCCAACCTCGGATGGCTCCTGCCTCATGCGCAGGGCTGACCTGAACCGAGAGAACACCAGGGCAGGGAGAGGCAGCAGGCCTTAGGATGTCCTCCCTGACCAAACCCCAAGAAGGGGCACCAGAGAGCTCTTGGTGGGAAAGGACAACAAGGCCACAGAGGCTGCCCTCTGCTGGTCATCACCTGAGAGCCAGACATGGGGGTCCTGACAGGGAGGGAGAGGAGTCAGCTCAGGGTGGAACCACAGGGTTGAAGACACCTGGGTGAGCGGAGCCCAGTGAGGGTATGGTCCACAGTTCCCGGGCCATGGCCAGCTGGGCCAGTACCCCTGCTGACCTGCTTATCTGCTGGACCCCAAGGGGCTGTGGGTTCCAGCTGAGCTGCTCCACCCTTTCCTGGGGCAGCTGGGCCTGCCCTCGTGCTGTCCCTGCAGCCTCCTCTTGAGTGGGAATCCTCATGGGCTTGTTCCACCTGGCTGAGTTTAAGAACTGGACTTGCACATAAGACTTTCAATTGCATTTCCAATTTAATTCCATCTGCTTCAAAGAGTTTTCCTCTAATGCAGTCTTGAAAGCTAAGCAGGAGATGGGGAGCGCCTTCCGCAGCTCTTCCCGCCACTCTTGTTCTGGGAGCATTGGCGACTGCTCACAGCCTGAATTCATTAACCTGCGCAGGTGGCGGTGGCACAGATGGAATCCAGCTGCAAAGAGATGGGGCCTTTATTTCCCTGGCTTTCCTAGGCAACAAATCACAAGGCCGCCAACTCGTCCTGGAAACAGTTTCTGGGAACCGTGGCACACAGTTCCCCACCCCAGCAACATGACATATTCTAGCCGCTGAGTTGAGGAGAAGCCCCAAGCTGGCGACCAAGAGCTTGGCCATGCTCTGCCCCAGGGCCAGGTGCTCCCGGCTGGGGTCAGCCGGTGCACAAGGGCCAGGGCTGAAGCCTCAAGAGTCTGCCCAGGGCAGGTGGGCGGGGGGGCACCTGTGTCCTGGAGGCTGCAGCCAGGAGTCGCCTAGATGGACAGCAGCGGTCTTTCCTTCAAACACCCACAAAGCACACCATTGCTGTTGTCGGGACATGTTCAGTCTGGTTTGCTGGCAGGAAGAAGGGCACAGCCACTGTACCTCACAGCACCTCCCTCTCCAAACCCCAACACGTCTTCTTCTATAAATATTCAGCATGACATATGAAAGATAATGATGTTTTGTAAATATAGCCTAACACCACTGAGCAGCCTGTACAAATCAGCAATAGGATCCTTTAACTTACTCCAACAGTAAGCCCAGGTCCCCTTTTCTGGACTGTCACCATCTCTGACTGTTGGGCGCATCCTTCCCACCTCCCCTGGCACGTTTCCTGCTGGAGGTGCCTGGGCTTTGCACCTGTGCTGTGTCCCTGTGTGTCCTGTGCATGGGCAGTTGCATCTGAGGCTCCAGTACTGGGAGCTT
The DNA here is from genome assembly GCA_004027875.1 of Aplodontia rufa. Classification (NCBI taxonomy): domain Eukaryota; kingdom Metazoa; phylum Chordata; class Mammalia; order Rodentia; family Aplodontiidae; genus Aplodontia; species Aplodontia rufa. The sequence continues at coordinate 5,334 of PVKS010006933.1, read as the reverse complement.
CTGCACATGCTGATGGGGTCCAGCTGAAACCCAGCTCTGTTGTCTCTCTTCCTTTTACTGGAATATGGCTACAAAGAGATGCTTCCCCATCCACCATCTGGAGACCCCAAGGCACTCACTCTGAGGAAACCCAGGACCCAGGGTCACAACCAGTGTTCCTGCATTCCTGTGAGGTGCCCAGCAAGTCCTGTCCTGAATATGTTCCATGGTCAGAGCCACTCCGTCCACAGCAGCCTTGTCCTTACTGATACCCATGTCCCCAGCCAGGGCCAGTGACTCCTAAGTCCTCCTGAGACATATGGTGCCACATGACACCGAGACTCCCCTCCTATTCTTCCTGCCCCAGGCCTAGAACAGCACCTCTCCAGGAAACCTGGTTCCCCTGTGAACAGCAGGCCCTTAGAGACCTCAGTGTGAGCACTCTGTCATTTGAGGAAACTGTATGGTCATTTCTGTTTATTGGCTTCACTTACTGTGCGATTAGCAATTGTGACATCAAGGCCTTGGGTCTCCTGCAGGCAGGAGTACCCATGGGAAGGCAGCACTGCCTGGGACCCCCTGAAGGTGGAGCTGCTGAAGGCCCCCAGCAGGAGGTGGCCAGGCCCCAGGTGGAAAGTGGGCTGGAGGGGGACACAGGGTGGAGGGTACCCTGTGGATACCTGGAGAAGGGTCCAAGTGACCCATCCTGAGCAACCACCCCATTGTACGGTGCCTGAGAGCATGGGGCCATCCAGGCAGCCATTGGTCCACACCAAGTCCTCTAACTGAAAAGCTGCTTGGGGACATTTTACAGTAACATGAACTGGCCAAAATCTGTGATGGAAGAGAGACCCAGGGGGCTGTTCCAAGCCTGAGCTCAGAGCAAAACGCGACTCAATCTTCAGATGACACCTCCTCCCCAGGGCCAGCCAAGAGTCCAGAGTAGGTACCCAGAAGGGGACAAGTCTGCGGGTCTGTGTCCACAGCCTGTGGCCACAGCAGGGAGCATGCCATAGGCCCCATGTGTCCCCTTGACACCTCCTGGCAGAGATCTTGCCAGTGACTGCCCTCTACCCAAGACTTTGCCAACTGCACACGTCCTCTGCCCCTGGCTCAGCCAGCTGCATCTCACTACGGTGCACCCGAGGTAGGCTTAGCCCCCTGATGTAACTTGGCCAGCTGGTCTGGGAGTCCTAGACCTGTTGCCTGCCACACAGCAGAGGAAGACAGGAACCCCACGGCCTCCCAGAAACCCATTCACCAGCATAGACCAGCATTCTTTCAGATGATCAGCAGTGCAGGCCAGTGGGTAGCCAGAGGCTGGTCTCATGGGCAGGAGCCACAGGGAGGCCAGGAGGGCACTGGGCAGTGGTGAGCAGGGGGCTCATAGACTGGCCAGAGCTGGTGCTGCCCCTGCCCTAATCTAGGCCGCAGTGGGGATTCCAGAGAATCCTAGGTGGGAGCCCCTGGTTGGTAAACCCCAGCAGGGGACCTAAGCAAGTGCCTCCCAGGAACAAGGATGCTGCTCCACGCTGGCCCTGGAGGGCTGGGCTACTGTCTATCAGGATCCACCATGGCCTCGCTGGTCTCTCTGGGTCCAAGGCTGTCAAGTAGCAAGAATTGACTTCTTTCTTCCATCTATGACCCCAAATCCCATTGCTAATCAGGGGCAACTTGGCTGGAGTGGGCATAGAAGCCTGCTGCCTCAGGGAGTAGGGGGAGGGTGAGTCTGAGGGGGAACTTGAAGGTCGACCCTAGAAACCAGACTGAGGAATCTGGGAAGACCAGGAATCTTCCTTTAAACTGAGACTTGGCAAGGACTGATTGTCAAAAGTATAGGTGACAGGGTGACAGGGTATGATAGCATCCTACCGCCTTACCCCCAGCCCTCGGGACCACCCTGTGGAAGGTGGCCTCCTTTATTGTCCCCAGGTCCCCAGCACTGGGGCACAATATGACCTCGCCTATGCCCACGAGCTCCTTCTGGGAAGTTGGCACCCACCCACTGCCTCAAGGGACAAGCTGAGCAGCTACCAGCAAAGCAGTGATGATGCCAGTGTTGGGGGCACCCAGGGTCCTGGAGGAAGAAAGAGGGTGAGTGTGGCAGGGTGGCAAGGCTGAGGGATGCAGGGAGCCATCATTCATGCCTCCTGTTCTGGCACCCCGCAGCCCATCCCCTCCTCTTCTTCGCCATCTGCTGCCCGTGGCTCTGGGGACCCGGAGTTCTGAGCTGTGGGCCTCTGCTGCTGGCCTGCCCTGTCCACCCTTCCCAGAAGTGTAGGACAAAGTGGTGATGGCCTGGCTCCTGCTGCCCTGCATCCGCCCACAGCCCTGCTCACCCATTGTGGTCACCAGTGCCTCCCTTGCCCTACACCAGCAGGGAGACTGTTGAACACACAGCTGCACAGCTCAAATATTTGGAGTACATGAACCACACTTTGAAATCAATGAAGATTTCAGCTTTTAAAGACAAAACAGGCCCCTCAGGAGAAGCCAGCTCTGCCCAACCTGATCATTGCTGTGTCATCTTTGGAAGCCCATGGTCCCTCATCCCAGGACTTTGGACGCACAAGTCCCAGGCCCTAGGTGTTGGGCACCTGCTTATTCTCCTAGAGGTGTGGCTGACAACAGGGCTCCCTGGAAAGCATCTAAAGGATGCACCTGCAGGGGCATGGTGGCCACAGCCCAGCTGCCCAGCCATGCCCAGGAGGTGCTAGCTTTCAGGAGCCTGGGGAACAGGTGGGCATGCAGAGTTGCTTGGCTTCTCTGCGGCTTCTCCCAGAAGTTCGGGCCTCTGCCTCCACTCAGCTTACTTGTGCTTTCCTTGTTTCTTGACTTTGATTTTTGGAATTAATTTTAATCATTTTTCCTGCCCTGAGCTGTAATGCAGGTAAATGTTGGAAAGATGTAAATAAGCACAACTAAGAAATTAATCAAAAAACATTATATGTCACAGCTACAGTTTTCATTTTTTATTGTTTAAACTGATTGTGTTGGGAATTTTCCCCCAGTACTGGGGTTTAAACCAATGAGCCACGTTGCCAGCCAGGACCACGCTAAGTTGCTAAGGGTGGTCTTGAACTTGCAGTCCTCCTATCTCAGCCTCCCAAGGCACTAGGATTACAGGGGTGCACCACTGTGCCCAGATGCTTTTGTTGGGATTTTAATAAAACAATCCACTGTGAAGAAAGTAAGGTCCAAAAATAGAGATGCAAGACAATAAGGCAGATGAGTCCTCGCAGTGCCAACTGGCTCAGTGCTCAGGTCCTGCCATGGATGCACACATGCTTATGCACACTCATGCTCACACACACATACTCACACACAAACACACTCACATGCTCATGCTCACATGTTCACACTCATGTGCTCACACCACACATGCTCATGCTCATGTGCTCACACTCACATGCTCACATGCTCACACAGGCTCACACAGGCTCACACTCTCACACATATGCTCATGCTCACATGCTTATGCTCACTCACATGCTCATGCTCTCAGCCACATGCTCACTCAGGCTCACACTTACACACACACACATGCTGTGCTTGCACACTCACATTCACAGACTCACATTCACACTCACATACACTCATATTCACAGCCACACACTCATGCTTGCACATTCAGGCTCACACAGACACAAGCTCACAGTTCACACTTGCACTCATGCATTCACACTCAGGCTCATGCTCACACTCACAGGCTCACACTCATGCACTCACACAGGCTCGCACTCACAAACACATCCTCATGCTCATGTGCTCAACACTCAGGTGCTCACAGCCACAGCCACACACCCATGCTTGCACACTCATTCATAGGTGCATGCTCACACACACAGGCTCACTTGTGCTCACACTCACACACTCTCACATACATGTTCATGCTCACGTGCTCACACTCATATGCTCACATGCTCACACTCATGATTGCACATTCACGCTCACCGACTCTGCTCACACTCACACACACATATGATTTGCACATTCATGCTCACTGGCTCATGCTCACACTCACACACCCACGTGATTTGCATCCACATGACCTCACACACCCACACACTCATTCACATGCACACTTGTGCATAATTTCGTGCTCACAGTTTGTCATGATGTGTCTGTGAGCTGGGACTTGGGCTGCTCTCATGTCAGGCTGACCAGTCTCAGTGCACAGGAGTGTAGGTTGCTCCAACTGTTCCCCTGCCACCATTAGATATCTACATCATTCCAAATTTCTCTATTACCAGCAACTCAAAGCAGGAATAACTGAATGAAAATTATTAGAAGTTTTAAAATAAAAAGATTATTTTTAGGCTCCAAGACACTTTGAAAGGAGGGAAAGAAATATCTCAAGATGTAAAGAGGCAGGAACTGTCCCACAGAGTGCCAAAACTGCTAACACTAGAAAACCAGTGGCTGGGTACCATTAATCCATAAACAAATAGTTATTTTAGCAAAATGCAGGTGAGCCACTTGTTCCCACCACATCTAATTGAAATTGCTTTGTCCCAGTTGCCAGAAACTTGGCAGGAGCCAGGCAGGAGCAACTAGCCAGTGGACAGAGCAGATAGCAGGAAGGCCCACTGAGCATCTGATGGGCAGGCAGCACAGGCAGGGCTCAGGTGCAACACCTGGGCTGAGCTGATCAGAGGGTGGAGGCTGAGGCTATGACTGGATAGGGGAATCTCCAGCCAGTGAGCAGGCCCTGTCGGGCAGTACCAGAGACAGCTCCTAGGCAGCAGGTCCCTGGGAGGGGCTGACCAGGCAGGTGGCCCTGGGAAGGGTAGTCCAGGAAGGCTGGTCCCTGAAGGGGCTGACCAGACAGGTTAGCCCCAGGAGGAACTGTCCAGGAGCCTGGTACTGGGAGGGACTGGCCAGGCACCTGTTTAGAGTCCTCCAGCTACATACGTCTGGGCTTGACCCTTGATGGCTGGTGGGTGATCAGGTGTTGTAATTTAGTTCTTAAACCCCCTCAAAAGTCCGTGTGCTGAAGGTCTAGTGGCTAGCTGAAACATCACTGGAGGTAGTGGAGACTTGAGTTGGAGATGGAGTCATCTTTCCCTGGACCCTTCATCCTCCTCCTCTCTGGCTCTGCTTCTACAGATACTACAAGGTGAGCTATTTCCTCCATGCCCTCTTCCCTCCTTATGAAAGCCTAAAGCCACAGAGCCAACCCAACCATGGACTGAAACCCCTGGGAGCATGAGCCAAAATAAATCTTTGTTGAAAAGCTGACTAGCACATCAGGAAGATGTTAGGTGTATGATCTAGACTGGGGCAGGGGGAGTGGCTGGGGGCGTGGTCTAGGGAGTGGGTGGGGAAAGGGCTGAGGTGGGGAATTGGGTGGGG
>PVKS010006932.1:0-75573 GCA_004027875.1 Aplodontia rufa | reverse complement strand
AAAAAAAAAAAAAAGAACCTTAAAAGTTTCTTTGGAAGCGGGTACTGGTTCTCAGAGAATTTCAACACTTACTCAAGACCCCACCACTAGTAAAAAAAGCGGCAGAACTGGAGTTCAAACCCAGGATTCCATGATCCCACTTCACATCTTTGCATGTATTGTTATCTGGAGCCTCCGCATGTTCAAGGCACTGGGCTAGGAGTTGTAAGGGACAAAAAGGTTAAAGCCACCGAGTCTTCATCTTCACGTTGTTATCCAGGTAGCTCCTATTAGTTTCGAACAAAGAAAGCCAACATTTTTCTTCATGTTAGTAAAAGTTTATTAGGCCATGAATCTGTGATTCAGAAGAAAAATGTCCTTATCCAGGTGCATTTTTATACATTAGCATTTAGGGCAAATTGCCCAGAAATTCAATACTAATTTACCCCCAAGATCTCAGCCCAAAGTTACTGTTGGAATTTTTGGCAAGTAGATTTCCCTGCAGGTAAAAGTCAAATTAAGGAGTCTTCTTAAAGAAAAGGTGTAAGAGTGTTAGGCAACAGTTCAAAGCTCAGTGTTCAAAGGTGGGAAGAGGGGACTCAACCAGGAGGTGCTCCAGTGGTAAACTGGAGGTGAGAGAGCGCCTGCCCCTCCCCTAAGCTCCCTTACTGGACTCAGTGCTGAAGCACAATGTGCAGTGGTGATGATCTTTACTGTGCACTCAAGATTACAGTGGAACCATGTTTTAACTTCTAACTGCGGAAGCATATAGCAGGTATGAGAGGTGGACATTTTTCCAGGGTCAAACCTGAACTCTTCACAAGTGTGAAATGTCGGTATGAGTCAGGAGATCCAGATAAGCATTTCCCACACCTCTACCCCTCTCTTACTCCAGACCCCAAATTGGCGAGTTCTGCCCTCACTGAACTGAGAGACTCCTTCAGATCAATCAGGAAAATGACAATAGTAATAATAACTAATTTTATTGATCATTTATTATATGACACATACTTTTCTAAGGGGTATGCAGTTAATTTAGTCCTCACAACAACTCTATGAACTTGTATACCTCTTTATAAATGAGAAAAATTCAGTGATTTGCCAAAGATTATACAGTGACTAAGTGGTAGATACAGGATTTGAACCCATAGACTGGTCCTTGAATTTGCATTATTAACCACCGCCATAAGGTTTCATTTGGTCACATCTAAACTTTACAGGAAATTCCCTTCATTTATTAGATCACTTTTTCTTGGATTGAGTGTTATTTTGGTTGAAGAAATTGACTTGCTATAGGACTGACTCCCACAAGGTTAAATAGTGTTCTTTGCAGACTGCAAAAGAAGCAATGTCAAGGAAATTCAAATACAAGGAGAGGATTGGGTAGAAATCACTGGAGGGACAACATTAAGGGAAAGCTACCGCTGAATGGGCAGATCAGTACTCATCCCCCAAACAAGATTAAACCATGCCCCACGACCTGAGAAGCCAGAGGTACTGGATCTGCTTACCATCTAATCAGAACCAATTGAAGAACTGGGAATGACTGCACCTGCAAATGGAAGCCATTACAATCAGGGGGATAAAAAGGCAGAGGCTGGAAACCAGAATAAACATAAAAGGAACAATTTTCAAGTCCATGCCCAGGTCCAACTTGGTAAAACATCTTCTTATAATTTTCCAATTTGAGGCAAATTTCTACTGTCAAGATATCTGACCTATCCAAAAGTCCCCTTGTTTTATGCATTGTATAAAAGAAATGTTCAATGTAAGTTTATTGATTTACAACTAGTGTAAGGTGGGAGGAGGGATTTCCCTTCATGTCTGTCTGTCTCCTCTTGGGCCTTTTGTAGAATCACTTCTTCCATTTTGCCCATGAGCACCTCCCCAGGAGAGGAGACTTTCTCTAGAAACCTGCAGGAGTGCTCACAAGCAGGTGTGGCTATCTATGTCGCTGCTGCTTCAGATGAACGTGTCCAGTAAGAGAAGAGGCGTGGCAAGACAAAGAAGGAGTAGTCCTGTGTAAAACAGACAATGGGGCACTTTACTCTTTTAGATCCACAAAGAAGCTTTCATGTTGACTAAAATTCTCCTTTAGCAGAATGGGACTGACCAAGGACCCAGAGATAAAAACCTCAGCTAGGGGCTTTCCTGGCTGTTTTTTACCTATATATGACTGTGAAAGACGTGGGGTTTTCACTTATTTGTATCTTCTCACATTCAGCTAGGGTTGTAACTCAGCAATAGAGCACTTGCTTAGCATGCATAAAGCCCTAGGTTCCATCCCCAGCAATGAAAAAAAAAAAAGTCACCACATTCAAAGTTTTCAGTTAAGGATCTTTCTGGCTGTCAAAGGAAAATATTGGCAGTAAGAAAGGGGAGACTGGCCACCTTTTATTTCCATCAACCTCAGAGGAATTGCTTTCTGCCAACCTGCCCACCCCATATGAAAGGATTCTCTTTTTTTCTGGTTTTGATCATGTTCCCTGGCAAAATGGATATGATTTTCTTAGCACTCTCTTCCTCCTGCCAAGGCACAGAGTGTTTGTTTGGACACATGGTCCCATTTCTAGAATCCTTTAACCTACAGGAAACTTGTGCCCCAGTGTTGTTGGAGGATCTGAGGGGACTCCATCTGGAACAGCTGAGGAATTGGGAGGTCACTTCCTCATTGGATGCATGTCTAGAAAGATACAAGCTCCATACTATGAGGGTCCATATGGGTCTTACGCAGCCCCATATCCCCAGCACTGGCACACACCGTGCATTCAAAAAATGAAGGTGTTCAATAGTGTCTTTGAAGGGAATTTCTCAGCAAATGCACCTTTGTGTAGAATCTAGTGGTGCTAACTGGCAATGCATGGGATAATCTGGAAGAAATTTTATTCCATGTGTATTGTGGTCAGCTAACACTATAAATTATATAGAGAATTTTTGGTGAGTTTATTAACTTAGCCTCCATTTTTTTGTTGTTTTGCACATTCATTCTTCATCTTTCACATATTACTTATGATCCCATGGAAAGAGTGCTTCTCTGAACTCATCTTGGGAGTCCATTAGGAAACAAGATGTTCTATCATGTTTGGTCTTCTGTGCGCCCCTTCACACCATGGCCCTTAGAATAAATATTCAGCTCTAGACTTCCCTTTGAAATCATTACATGAGACTGAGACTAACTTTTCAAGTCATCTTGAATGAAAACAAGGGTAACAAATTGCCTCCTGCTTCCTGTGAAAAGAGGTTAGCATTGTCCTCTGAGAGCAGCTGGCTAAGGACAGCTCCCAGTTAGCTCAGAAATTAGCAAGACTCGGTGGAGCAGGAGTCAGGCCACTATCCGTAAACTCTGGCTTCTTGTGACTGTCTCTACTGGTCTACCGTGTGTGTCAACGTGGCTAGGCCAATGTATCCAGTTATTAAGTGCTAATCTAGGTTTTAATCTAGGGTATTTTGCAAATGTAGTTAGCATCTACAGCCAGTTGGTTTTAAATAAAGGGGATCATCCTCAATAATGTGGTGGGCCTCATCCAATCAGTTGAAAGACGTTAGAAGCAAAACTCAGGTTTCGGGGCTGGAGAGGTGGCTCAGCGGTAGAGTGCTTGCCTGGCACGCGTGAAGGACCGGGTTCGAAACCCAGCTCCACATACACAGCCAAAGGGAGGACAAACAAAAAGACGAAAAACCAACAAACGAAAACACCAAGCAAACAAAGAATAAGTTTTTTCCCCTCAGGAAAAAGAAATTCCATTTCTTCAGTTCCCACAGAGTCTTCAGTCTCCAGCGCTGGGTCGTGGGCGAACCCTGGTTGACATACTGCTTATTGAAATGTTCCCTCGTTAGTGTACATGTCAGGCTGGGCATGACTGTGCTAACGCACTTCTCAAAAAGAATAAGGAGCCATCGGGCTGGCAATAGCATGCACCTGCCAGTCAGGGTACAGGGGCTACCTCAAAGCCAAGGGGAAGCAAGGGAATATGCAGGTCCAATCAGGCTGGGAAGCGGAGACAAGAGGGCCCTTTGCCTTCAGCTGAGGAAGCATGGATTTCTGATGCAGTTTGTGTCTGTTCCACTGTTGCTGCCCAGTAGTGGGACTGGGGCTAACTCACTTCACACTGAAGTATTTCCGTGCTTAGGCACAACTTATTGAATTAATTGCTGGAAAAGAATGCTTGCCTTCAAAATTAATTAATCTTCACAGTTTAATAGTAGCTCAGGGCATTTATTTTGCTTTTAAGATGGAGAGCATAGATTTGTATATATTAAAGAGATGGACTGGAGTTCTTATTTTGATAAGGAAATGCGAAAGCCCAACCCATTCACCAGTATTGATAAGAGGGAGAGATAGGACATGTTTGCACACTTATAGGGATGTTTATTTGGCTATGTATAAGGAGGAATTTAATTTTCATAATGTCTGTTTAAAACCTTAAAATGTGCTTACTCAGCCATTCCACATCTGGGAATCTATTCTGAGGATGTGCACAGTTATAACTTATAAGAGATTTCATCCTGATTGTGAAAAAGTAGAAATCACATCTGTTACTAAGAAATTAGTAAACATGGCACATCAATCAATACAATGAAATTTAATAAAAATAGTGTTCGTACACTGTGTTGTATGCCTAGCACTATTCTATAAAAGTTACGTATGTATTAACTCAATTCTCACAACAACCCAAAAGGTAGATTCTATCATCCTCCTTTTACTAAGGCTTAGAGTGGCAGGGTAAACTGCCAAGGTCACAGGGTGGCTCCATTGCTTGGGTGAGATTTCTGGCTCCAGAACCCATTCTCTGAGTCTGTGCTGTGCCACACCCTCAAGAAGTATGATTTCATTTAAAACAAACTCTTTACATATGTACAAACACAACAAAAATGGAAAATTGCACATTTTACAATCAGTGATCTTTCATATTTCTTCTTTGTGGATCTATATGTATTAAATTTTCTACAATAACCAGGCATGATAGCTCAAGTCTGTAATCCCAGCAACTTGGGAAGCTGAGGCAGGAGGATAGTAAGTTCAAAGCCAGCCTCAGCAACTTAGCGGGATCCTGTCTCAAAACAAAAGATAAAAAGGGCTGGGGTCATGGCTCAGTGGTTAAGCAGCCCTGGGTTCAATCCCTGGTACCAAAACAACAATAACAAAAAAAAATGTTCTACAATAATCATCAATTATTTTGTAATTTAAAAATAAAAATGGCCAGACATGGTGGCACATGACTATAATCCCAGCTACTTGAGAGGCTGAGGCAGGGGGATCAAAAGTTTGAGGCCAGACTCAGCAAATTAGCAAGACCCTGTCTCAAATTAAAACATAAAAAACAAGGGCTGGGATGTAGCTCAGAGGTAGAGTGCCCCTGGGTTCAAGCCCCAATAAGTCCTAAAACAAAAATTAAAACAATAAAATTGATGCTATTATTTTGATTGGAAGCCAAACTCTCCAATTTGCCTGGTCAGAGAGTAAAGTCAGTTCCATACAGAGTGGTTTCAGGTCAGTTGTTCAAGCCAATACATTCTGGAAGAATATGTACCTAGGTAGCACAGGGAAGACTCCCAAAGACACGAGTTCCAGGTTCCCCAGGGGCATACCCCATCAATGAGCCTATAAGCAAGCCAACATACCTCTGTTAGAAAGAGAGCAAACCAGAGAATAGCTTCTAGGCTTTCTCTGCGCTCACTTCCAAACCTCAGTTTTCTCAGCCAAGTTTTGTGATGATCAACATTGACCATGAATTTCAAGTCCATAATCTCTTGAAAAGTCAGGGAATAAAATATGTAATAAAAGTGGTGGGTTATGAATTTGCAGATTGTTCTGTCTGTGGGAATGTCCTGGATCTCTTGTGGACAATAGATAAATTGAATAATATGATAAATAATCAGAGGTGTTAAGGTTAGAACTTTGAAATCTGAGTGATAAAATCCATATATCTTCATTTGACAAAAGAAGACTGTGAGGCTCAGAGAGGTCGAATAACTTGCTCTCTGTTATTCAGTGTCAAAAGCCAAACCAGAATGAAAAGTGTTAGTTCCTATTCCAGTACCCTCCCATCCAGCCATGCCACATCATTGGCTTGGGCTCTGGAGCAAAGACGAGGTATTAGCATAAGAACAACAGGCATCTTATGTCTCTTTCACATTCGTTATTTGAAAGTACATACAACAAATGGTCAAGGTGCCCTTCTACACTCACCTTTCCCCACCCTGGAGGTGATTACTACAGTCAAGAATTTGGGGGTGTAACTTTTCAAGCTCCTTCTGAGTATATCGTATCTACAGTAGTGTATTAGAACCAGCTTGTACTGGTTCTTAAGAGCCAAATTAAATTTTCAAGAAAACTATAGGCCAATTGTTAAAAACAGCCACCACTGAAATTTAAATTACACACAAAATTAAGTTAGGTTCAAATTAGAGTTATTGAATACTCAAAAATCACCACCACTGTCCCTTTTTAAACCACATTTTTTCTACTATTTTCTACATTCTTGGTGTTATGTACGTCTGTTGCATCTCTCTGGTATAAGGATTGGGGTGAGCTACTGTGAATCCTTCCTGCCTTCCCATTCTGCAATGTCCCCTTGAAAGATGTCCCCATCACAGCGAGAGCCTTTATACCAGGAAAACTGACAAATACCACAAACCCCGCCTTCCCTGCCAGTTCCGAAGCATTTACTAGCATACCATAATAGGCACGTATTTTCACATACCTTTCTTCTTTACATAAATAGATGATTGAAAACTTTTTAAAGTCTGGTAAAAGCATGCCTTTGCCTTGGTGGAACAGAGAAGCAGCACTCACTGAAATATGTAAAATATCTTTGCCATCAGCACATTTTCAGACTCCTATTCACCTTTCCTCAAAGCCTTGTTCCCTTGATAATCTAGCCTTCCATTGTAACTAAATCCTAATTCCTTTTAACTTTCCTCTTTAAATATGTTCCCCCTTCCCTATTCAATCCCCCACACCTTTCAAGCCCTCTTAGAGAAAGAACATTTTTTTAATGGGACTGGTGACATTTTCTGAACAATGATTACTTAATAGACAATAAAATGAGACTGGCTGGATTGGCTCTGGTTTGGTAAGTGTGAGGCCCCCTCCAACTGCTACCTGGCCACTCCTGAGCTTGAGTGTCAGAAAGAACAAGATACTTAGTACCTTTTGTTTACACACCAAAAGATTAGCTTTCCTTAAATTCCTAAGGAATTTCAAAAGATTAACTTTTAGATAGGAAACTTCATAGACTGAGCAGGCTGAGAAAAGAAAAAAGAAGAAAATCATGTCACCCTCAAGCAGTTCCATCAAGGGATGAAATTTTAAATCACATCATGTCTCACACCCATTTCTTAGTGCAAAATAAATCACTTGAACAGAGTGCAAGCCAATTTTTACTTTAAAAATGTTGTGTCCTAAGGCTGTCTTCTTGAACTTCAAAAGCACACTTTGTAATTACTCTACCTATCAAAGGAAACCCAACATTTCACCTCCAATCTTCTTCGGCTGAGGTTATCACTTTTAATTGTTAATAAACCACTTTAATTTTAAACCAATTATTCTGTTTGGAAATTCAATGTGTTCAAACAGAAGACATTAAATTATAAATAAATAAACTTATTTATGGACAAGCTAAAGTTAAGTGAGGCTTGTTCTCACTGCCTGTCATGGGTTCTGTTTTCAGTTATTTCTGCCATATTGGAGAAATCAGAGCATTTGATGTTTCTCTTTTTTAAAGGAATAGTTTTCTGGGAAGAAGAAGGATAGAAAAGGCCAAGGATTTAAACTTAGTCCCTGCCCAACGTTGCTAACATTTCTTCCTGGGACTTGATAGTTTTGTTTGTTTGGGTTTGGTTTTAGTCTTAAGAGAAATAGAGGGCTAAAAAATAATTTGCTAAACTCAGACCACATTATCAACCTATGCAATTTAGTCAGATTTATTTAAACCGTCCAATTTTTTAACAAGTGTTTTCTCCAAGCTGGAGTTAACTGGGGAAGTGCTTTTAGTTATCAACCTCCCTGCTACTGTAGGCGCGATTACCTCTGTCTATCAAAAGCCTTTGCTTGAAGACCATATTTTTTTCCAGCCCTGCCAATTTTTTATCATGGTAACAAACTGTTCTTGAGACAGAAACATGCCATGCTTGTTTCTATTTTGGCACAGGGCTCAGGATTCAGTAATTGACTATAGCTCCCACCTGACTAGAAAGTTCTCCGGACAGCCTCCTCTACCTTAGCTGTGACTATGTGCTGAATCCTCCACCTGGAGGGTATTCCTGCTCCTCAGCACAGCAAGACCAATTCTGCAGTGCCCTCCTCAGCCTGCTGGACACAGCTGACATGCTTTCCTCTGGCTCCCAACCCAGAGCACCTCTCACCACCACTGCCACCATCCTCTGCCAAGGATTTTCCTTGACACTGTTCTATGAGTTCTAGGTATCTTAACTCAAGTAATCCGTAACAGAACTCTGCTCGGTAAGTACCATATTTATTCCTCCTTTATTCATAGGGACACTGGGGCATAGAGAGGTTGGTGTCCAAGGACCCTCAACTGGCGAATAATAGAGCAGGCCAGTCCCAGGGGTTGTACATGCGCATGTGCTCACACACACACACACACACACACACACACACTACCACACCTCCCACTGCATTCAGGGGCTTGTTCACCTATGCAGCTGTATCTCCACTGGACTGCGCATTCCCAGGAGACAGAGACCATATCTTATCCATTCTTACATCACCCACAGTGATATAAGCCATAGTGACTGGTAAGTGGCAGGGGCTCATTAACTATTTAAGGAAAGAACCATCCAATTTTTCCAAGCTTTTCTAGGTATGTGAATTGGGATATGTCTCCATAAAAAATAAAATGGCCTTTAATGACATCAGTGAAAAAAACACACCATGCTGGTGCCCCTTGACCGTACAAGGCTGTAAGCCTAGATCTGTCCACTCCTGGGCTATGTAAGGTGGCTAGCATAGCTGACCTTTGCAGCCAGGCAAATACTGCCCAGGCATCATCTCTCCCAGAAAGTGACGGTAAGAAAGGAGCCAAGATAATGTGTGACATATGATAATTCAGGGGCTAAGGTGGTATAAGCTAGCAAGACTGAGTCTGGGTTGGTGGTAAAGTGGAGAAGGTTGGCATCACATATCTTTCTAATTCTTTTAGCACACAACAAACAAAATAATAATTAGACCCTATCAAGAAAGATGGAACTTGAGAACATTATTTTAAGCAATATAAGCCAAACTCAGAAAGTCAAGGGTTATGTTTCCTCTCATATGCAGAAGTTAGGAAAAAGGAAAAAGAAATAAGGGAAATCTCATGAAAATTGAAGGGAGCTCAGTAAAGCAGAGGAAAGGGATGATGGGGAGGGAGGGAAGATGAGAAGGAAAGGGGATCTATTGGGGAAGGATATTGGCCAAATTATAGTATTATACCATGCACATGTATGAATATGTAGGAACAAATTCCACTATTGTGTATAATTACAGTGCACCAATAAATATATTTTAAAAAGGGGGGACTGGAGCAGTGGCTCAGCGGTTACAGTACTCACCTTGCATGTGCAGGTCCGGAGGTTTGAACCCCAGCACCATGTGTACACAATGAAGCAATGAAGGCCATATAAAAAACTGAATAAAAGTGATTCTCTCTCTCTCTCACTGTCCCTCTCTCTTAAAAAAATTATTTAAAAAAATAGATTCTATCTTTCCCAAAATTAATTAAAT
The DNA here is from genome assembly GCA_004027875.1 of Aplodontia rufa. Classification (NCBI taxonomy): domain Eukaryota; kingdom Metazoa; phylum Chordata; class Mammalia; order Rodentia; family Aplodontiidae; genus Aplodontia; species Aplodontia rufa. The sequence continues at coordinate 65,867 of PVKS010006932.1, read as the reverse complement.
ATTCAGCATATTTATAAATTGCAGATGGGAAAGAAAGAAACAAACAAAAATAGGAACAAAAATGGAGTTTATAATGAGGCTAATACAAAAACTGCATAATGATGTCATTCTATACTTGTTATGGCTGGAGCAAAGGATTCTAATACACATAGTACTTCATCATGTATGTTCATAAGCAGGCTCCTTTTGTATCTCTAAGGTGGCCATTTCTTAAAGCTAATGCTTCTATATTAAGGTGACAAATGAGGAACTGGAGGTTCAAAGAGATCAGGGAAACTCAGTTGATTTCACCCAGTTGTCAGTGTGGCTATCACCAAGGGTGAACACTCCAGGGCTGAGGAACCAATTTTACAGTGTGTTGCCTGAGAGGCGTCACAACTCAGCCACACCTAAACCATCTTTCCCAAATAGGAGAAAATAATCAACCACAGTTCTGGTCAAATATTTATTTGTCCCTTTAACCTACAATTAAGCATAATAAGAAGTGCTGCATCTATGTGATATCTGAATTGATTCTAGAACCAGTGTTTTGTGGAGTGTGATGGTGCATCTGCCCACATTCCTGCTGAGGTAAGTCACACATTCTCTCTCTCCCTTCCTCATGGCTCAGGCCTAGACATAATTTTCCTCCACCAGCTTTCAGGATTAAGATCAGAGACTCTCCCTTGACTCCTTTACTAGTTCCTTGGGTTTTACTGAAACCTCTTAGGGAGGATAGCCTAGGGGAGGGGTGCAGTGAACAGGGGACTGTGGTCCCGGGGCAGAACTGGCATCTCTCTGCACAGAGCACAAGGAAACTGCTGTCATTGTCAATGCTGTGTTACACAGCTTTTCATCCCTGGGACAAACACCTGAGAAAAACAATTTAAAGGAGGAAAAGATTTTATATTTGGCTCATGTTTTCAAAAGTTTTAGTCAGTGCTCAGCAGGCTCCATTGTCTTGGGCCTGAGATGAGTCAAAACATTATGGCATTAAAAAAAAAAAAAAAACATTATGGCAGAGAAAAGCTGCTAACTTCATGGCAGCAGGGAAGCAGAGAGAGAGGAAGGAAGGGGCTGGATACGAGACATATTCCTCCAGGACACCCCCCTAGGGACTTACTTCCTCCAGTATGGCCACATCACCTAGTTTCTACCACCTCCCAATAATGTCATCAAAAATGAATCCCTCAATGATCAACCCATTGATGAGGGCAGGGCCCCATAATCCAAAAACTTCCCAAAATCCCTACTGCTGAACATTGCTGCACTGGGGACCAAGCCTTTAACACATGAGGGGGACACTTCATATTCAAACAATAACAAATGTCAATACATCCATAATTCTGATGCTGTTTCCCCTCTTCTATAGGGACCAAAATATGAAACAGGAGGGTTCAGACGTAAGCGCCTGAAAAACATACAAAAACCAAGCAAAAGGCATTCCTGATGATGAAGAAAGAGTGCACCTGAGCAGGTAATTTCTGGGGCAATCGCTTCCAAAGAGGAACCTGTATCCCACTGGCCTCAATGGACAATGATCTTCTCCCCTCTTGTCCCCTCTGTCTTCCACATCCCCTCCTACCACTCCCATCACTACCACCAGCTGCCTCACAACAGCTCCCTACCTGAGCAAACTTAAGGAAGGGGATTCAGACACTGCATCCCAGAAATGTGCTTCTGAGCCTCGGCTGTCATTGTCAACATCTGCAGAAGGCCCCACCGCGGGGTACTCCAGTCAACACAGGGAAGAAACATAATGCTAGCCACTTAGACGTGGGATTAGTGCTAACCAGACACACTGAGGAACAAAAATTCCTTAGCCTCCTGCTGACTGATTGTGTGCAGCAGAGGTCCAGCTGATGTGCTAGCAATCTTCCCTGAACAATAAAATAATATAGTGCTTTCTATTTGGAGATGGAATTAACACTAATGGGATTTTGCCAGTGACACAAACGCAAATGTAAAAACTGCCCCCACCTTTCCTGACCTTCCTAACGTGGCCCATTTCTGGCTGTGATAATGTACTAATATGCAGAAAATTTTTCTATAGAAAATTAATCACAACTCTGGGGGATACCCAACATCATTTTAAGACTATCTGGAGTCCCACTCTTTTGTCTGTCCATTAAAAATCATCCATAATCAATATACTGGATTTATTTTTTTTTTAATGCTTGTGGAGGATCAGGAAATAAAATTTAGGCATCTTTATACCTAAAAGAGGGGTGGCATTTTACCAGTTTAATAATCTTCTTAGTCAAATACTCAAACAAAACTACCACAAAATAGCAGACAACTCATTTCCTGGAATAATCTTTGAAGATCATGCCCAAACCTTCATTTTATGGATATAGATGTTGAGGTCCAAAGAAATTAAATAAATGTCCAAAGTGAGAGTACAAATTCTTGTCCTAATATTTTAGTACAAGAAACTACACTAGCAAGACAAGCAGCAGGAAAAGTGGTAAAAGACAGCAGCTTCGAGAATGCAAGACAGTCGGGGAAATGCAAATCAGACACACACACCCTGTTATCTCCCTCTGACCCCTACACGCTCCCACACCTCAGGTCCCTCTATCCATCCTGGAGCGAGGCATCATTTTATAGCAGGGGATGACCCTGTCACAGATATTGAGATGACAAGTCATTTGAGTCCGTTTCTGCCCTTAGAGGACCCATCTTACACCCCAAATGATCACAGGAAAGCATATAGCACCCAAAGCAGCCGTAATTTCTCTTTTTTTTTTATCCTTAAACAAATATGAACAGAGATAGAAAACCAAACCTACACAAAAAAAAATGTTACAAAAAGAAGAAAAAAGAGCCTTAAGGCTTAAGCAGCTAAAGTATATGAGCTTCAGTGTTAAAAAAAAAAGTGCCACATTGAAAATGAGTTCAGAATGTTCGTCCTCTTGCAATTAGATAGGTGAAATACCCTCTTCAAGTTGCTTACAAAAATAAATCAAAGAGGAATTGGAGAGAAGATGGCAGTCAATGTTATTGAGTTTTAGGTTTTTTTCAAAAATCAATATTATCACGTAAGAACTAGCTTACCTTTTCCTACTGCATGATACTTGCAGCTTGAAGTAACAGCTGGCCCTTGGTGACAGTACTCAATAAAGAGGCCACATCTGCCTGCAATGATTCTCAGGGAAGCTGAAGATCAAGCTCAGAGGCCTTCAGGGAATCCCAAAGACTATTAGGATCCTAATGTATTCACTGTTGATTTATTTACACATTTTTTTCCTCCCAAATTCCTTTGCAATGTTTAATAATACATAAAGTTTTACGATATAAATTAAACTGATCACTACTGCCAGCTGTATCAAAGATAACTGTTAAACTGTGAGTCTTCACTAAAAGGGGGAGTGTTCAGCGTCTGGATTTGCAAACAGCCTCTAATGCTGCACGTTATGAGTAACTGAACACATCTGGGGGAAAAAACCTACTGTCACTTAAACCTGCTCCATTCTCTAGCACATCTCTGGAGCAATTAAAGAACCAAGTGCACAATTAAAATTCAGGTCAGCACACAGCAGCAACAGGGCTCTTTGATGTGAGGTCAGCTCTGGTCATTCTCATATACTCATTAAACAGGTTAATCAACTTAGTGCAGGGTATAGGACAGGAGTAACCAAAAATCTATTTAATTACCATTACCCGGAGAGTTTCAGCAGGAAGATCTGTTTCATGTATGTGACGGAGCAGCTGCTGCTTTGCTGTCAGTATATGCTGGAGCTAAAGGCACCATTTCTACAACTGTGTGCTTTTTATCAGGTTACGAAATAGAGTTTATAAATGTCTTGTACATGTCTTTCTTTTACTTTCCTGTACATTTTGCTTTCTTTGTTAGAGTAACAAACCACAGGTCAAAATGGCAAACTGCCTCATGCATTTTAAGTTGTTTGTCTTCCTTTGAGTCAAGAAGGTGCTGTTGTGACACATCCAGGTCAGATGAGTAAACTCCATCCCTACTCTCCTACTGCGCTTTGCACAGTTCACAAAAGATAGAACGGTTAAAACAAGTGATTAGTGCCTGTTGCACATGCTTCAGTAGAATGACCTGGACTCTGAGGTCAAATGATATAGATTTAAGTCTAGCTCCCTGATCTGCGGATACTCATTTGTGAAGATAATAAAATCTACCTTAGAATGTGGTTATATATATATATATATATTTTTTTTTTTTTAAAGAGAGAGGGACAGTGAGAGAGAGAAAGAAAGAAAGAATTGATTTTATTTAGTTTTTTCCTGTCGCTTTCATTGCTCCAATACTTTGTTGTGTACATGGGTGCTGGGGTTTGAACTTATGTACTTGCGCATGCCAGGCAAGCGCTGCAACCGCTGAGCCACGGCTCCAGCCCCTAGAATGCAGTTATAAGGGCAAAATAAAATAATGCCTATAAAGCATTTAGTGCAGTGTTTAGAATGGAAGAACTTAATGGGAAAAAAATCCTGTCATTAAGAAAATGCTTTCCAGGGGCTGGAGCCGTAGCTCAGTGGTTACAGCGCTTGCCTGGCATGCACGAGGACACAGGTTCAAACCCCAGCACCACATACATAATGAAGTGTCAGAGCAAGGAAAGCCACATGAAAAACTAAATAAAATTGATTCCCTCCTCTCTGTCTCACTGTCCCTCAGTCTCTCTTACAAAACAAAAATAAAAAGAAAGAAAAAGAAAATGCTTTCCTAAGTCACCAAGGAATCACTAATCAGGATACAATTTTCTTTTCCTAAAAATTGTATTTAGTATTTCTTAATATAAATTAAGATTTTATAATGATGAAATTAAATATACATCATATAATGTGAAATTAAAGAACAAAAATCTCAAGCCAGGAGCAGTGGTGTATACACCTATGGTCCCAGCTACTTAAGAGGCTGTCAGGAAAATCACTTGAGTCTAGAAGTTCAAGCCCCACCTAAAAACAAAATAAACAAACAATAACCAAAAAAAAAAAAAAACTGCTTTCCTAGACATTTTTCTTTTTTTTTTTGAAGGGAGTCAATTTTAGTTATTTTTCATCTGCTTGTTGTTTTTCCACCACTTGGTTGTGTATGTGGTGCTGGGGTTCAAATGCATGCCAGGCAACCAATCTTCCGCTGAGCCACCCCTCCAGACCTCTCCTAGACTTTTAAATAATAGTCTAACAACCTCAAGAGGATGGCACCAAGAAAGGATGCCATGGGAATTGGGATGCTGCTTGTTTCACACTCAAACATGATATAGAGGACTCCATTTTTGAGCAGTGAGATGGCATGGATACAGTCATGCTTAAAAAATCAAAAGCAGGAGTTGGAGTGGTGGCTTGGTGGTTACAGCGCTTGCCCGGCATTCACAAGTACACGGGTTCAAACCCCAGCACCACGTCCACAAGTTAAGTGTCAGAGCAACGAAAGCCATGTGAAAAAACTCAATAAAAGTTGATTCTCTCGGTCTCTCTCTCTCTCCTCTCTCACTGTCCCCTCTTTCTTTAAAAAAAAAAAACTCAATAAAAATTGATTCTCGGGGCTGGAGCGGTGGCTCAGCGGTTTCGGCGCTTGCCTGGCAAGCACGAGGACCCGGGTTCAAACCCCAGCACCACGTACACAACTAAGTGTTGGAACAATGAAGGCCATGTGAAAAGCTCAATAAAGTTATTTCTCTCCTTCTCTGTCTCTCTCACTGTCCCTCTCTCTTAAAAAAAAAAATTGATTCTCTCTCTCTCTCTCTCACTGTCCTTCTTGCTTAAAACAAAACAAAACAAAAAACAAAAGTAGACCAAATAACTCTTGACTCTTCCTTAGGAAAGAACATTGATTCTTCTTGATTACAGTAGTCACACTCTACAAGGGTACTGCAAACACTGAGTTAGCAAGGTCTAAACCTTTGTTATGCAGGGAAATACCACATCAGTTCCTTCAAGCCTCTGGTCACATTTCCAAGCTGATTTTACATGTGTATATCAGTCAACTTTTCATTGCTGTGACAAAAGTATCCAACACAAACAACTTAGAGAAGGAAAGATTTATTTTGGCTCACAGTTTCAGTCCATATTTGACTACCTTTGTTGCTTTGGGCCTGAGGTGTGGTAGGATCATCAGAAAAGCATAGTGGAAGAAACCTGCTCACCTGAAGGTTGCCAGGAAGCAGAGGGAGAGTGGAAGGGGTCAGGGACAAGATATGGACTCCAAGGGCATGCCCAGTGATCAACTACGTCCAACCATACTCCACCTACTTATAGTTTTCATCTCCTCCCAGTAGAACATTCAAATTATTAATCCATCAAATGTATGAATCCACTGATGAGGTTAGGGCCTTCATGATCCAATCATTTTCCAAAAGACCCACTTCAGGATATTACTGCATTGAGGACCAAGATTTCAAGTTCATTGTGCTTCTGTTTAAAGATACAGCTTGTTGATTCATGATCACGGAATTTATAGACAACACCACTATAACTTAGATGTGAATGAAGTTTATCTAAAACACATATTTCTCTGTAAGGTGCATGCAGTCTTCCTGTGCTTGGGAACACAGAACAGCACTGCATTTCAGCACTGTAAGCAATGAAGTCACCCATTAAAAAAGAAAAGACAGAAAGAGTGGAAAACAGTGACAAGTGACACTAAATTGATTGCAAAAAGGATATATTTAAAATCTTATGTTTTGGGGTGGGGGGTGGATACTGGGGATTGAACGCAGGGCACTTTACCATTGAGCCACATCCTCAGCCCTTTTTATTTTGTCTCTTGAGACAGGATGTCACTAAATTGTGAAGGCTGTCCTCAGACTTGGCTCCTCCTGCCTCAGCTTCCCAAGTTGCTGGGATTCCAGGCATTCCATGATGACCAGCAAATATCTAAGAATTGAAATGAGAGGGTGGAGATTACCTTGTTCGACATTGGCTGAGAAACTGGTTCAGGCGGCAACTTAAATTATTCACTGTTTGGGACAGGTCTACAAATGAGTGAATGAGCACAAACGCGTAGCAAATGCTGATTTGGAGGTACTAGGAAGTTTTAGCAAGTAGGTGAATTCATAAATACAGAGTCTACAAATAATTGAAAAGTGACGTATCACAAGTCAATAAGTCTAACACTTCGTTGTCTTTTCTTCAATATTCGAAGAGAAATCGTTTCCATGGGTAGCACCCAACAAAGTAGATGACTTGCATTTAGGGGCCACACTGCACGAAACCAGCACAACAAAACTAAAAATAGAACAACATTGGAGAGTCTCAGAATGAGGAGGTGCTACATGAAACAACAGTAAACTGAGACCAACTAAGGGACCAGTAGATTCGGATCTCCCATCTCACATTTGTTATGGAATAGTAAGTAAAAGAATAACATCAAAAATGACAGCTAGTAGTTATGTGGTGTTTATCATGTAAAAGGCATAGTCCTAAGTTTAATTTATTGATTAAATATGTATCAACACAGTTCATTATTTTACTTTATGGTTCAAGTTGTTTTCCTTTATTTTTTCCCTCTTTAGAAAAGGTGGTTTTGGTGTTCCAGAAAGGAAGCTTCCCACATGATCAGAAGTGGCAAGGTAAAGATTAGCCACTGGGTTTCTGCAAGTACTCTGCCACCTCATTCCTTATATAAAAAGAATCTACTGGGTCCTGCAGAAAACAGTCACTACCAGGATCAGCATGGCTGGCCTAGGGGAATCTTCTTCAGAGAGCAAGGCAAATACTAGGAGAATAAAATGTTAGGCTTCAATGGAAGCCTGAGAGTTATCTAATTGAGCAAACAGTAGAGAAAACTAAAACTAAAGATATTATTCAACAAAGCTAATTAATACTGTACACATGAACTGAAAAATTGGACAATCATTTCCATAGATGTTGAAAATAATCTGAAGGAATTCACTACCAAATGAAAAGAAGAGAAAAGAGAATGGCCCTATCATAATTCAAGCATCTTATAAAAGCATATTATTTTTTAAAATGTGGTCAGGGTTCTCTGGCCAGAGTCCTAGGACCCACTACAGATCCCATTTTACCATGGGTCCTTTCCTGCTCACATTGGCCCATGCTGGTCTGTATCCCACCCTGACCCAGCCTTTTAGCAATCTCCTCCCACTCTCCACAGCTGACATCAGATAAATGAGGCTCTCCAGCCTCTCTGTCTCGGTCTCTCACTCAATATACTTCTCCCCTCTTCCTTCCCACTGCACTCTGGACTTTATTCAGCTTCCCTTTCTATCTTCACCTTGCCCTAGAAACTAACCACTTAGCCATCTCCTTGCTAAGTGAATTCCCAGGGCCGTGGTTCAGACCACATAGCTTCTTCTTTCAACTTTTTCCTCATTGGGTCATATATTTGGAAGCTGGACCTTCTTACCCACCATGCACAGTGGCATAATGCCCGGATACCCACAAAAATGTTTTAATTTCAAATTCCTTTAAAATGTAGAGAAAAAAAAAACAGAAAATAATAATAAATAAGATATAATAATGAATCCAGTCTGGGTTATATTCATCTTTGTGCCAACAGACTTGTAGAATATATTTTTAATTTTTTTAATGGGGCCCACAAAGACAAAAGTGACTAAGGCAAATAAAAATCATCATATGATCCTAGTTGTTCTAGTGTGTTGTTCTCCTTTGTGGGTGTGGGTGCACTTCAACTTAATACTATAAGCTCATTAAACATGAGACTGGCATATATATATACATTTTTTTCACTTTCCCTAGAGAAACTACCTTCTCATTAGAAACGCGTTTTAAGTGACTGACCAAGTGCAGCACGCTCCCTGCAACCCAGAAAGGTCAGGAGCTGCATTCTCCCTTCCTCATTCTAGGTTAGACTCCCAGAGTGAGAGGGGCCACACGGTTGCTTAATCTACATGAAGGTGGTGGAGATCAGGTTGCAATCAGGTAGCATTCTTACATTCTTACATATTACAGGAAGCCAATGAAAGGAGGCAGTGGGTTTGCTCATTTATTTGTATGGTGTCATCTTTACTCCCTCTGCTTACTAATTATGTGACCTGCTTGCTACTAATTTAAGCCTTTCTGCCTCAGTTTCTTGAACTGGCAATGGAGGAATAAACAATTATTAGATTTTTGGGGGTGTAGTCCGGTGGTATAGCACATGCTTAGCATTATAAGAGTCTGGATTCTATGCCCAGCACCACAATAATAATAACAACAACAACAAGCTTCAGAGGGTAGCAGTTAAAAATAAAAGAGATAATCCACATCAAGGGCTAGAACACTGTATCGGGAACTCAAGAAATGGTAGCTGCCACCATCATCAATTATTACTTGGATAAAAATTTGAGTGCCAACATGTTTTGGCACTTGACATGTCTACTAAATGTACTAACAAGTGACCGGACGTCCAAAGGCCTTGACTCTGAGCTCTGTTTCTCCCTAGCACTCCTCAATTCACCACACTGGCTCCCGAACCAGTGTGCTGAATTAGATTGGTCTGACCTGGCCATAACAAATCCCACACTTTCTTACTGTCATGTCTTTGGTGGAATACAGCAGTTTGAACCATATTGAACGTCCAATTGAGGACACAACTTGTCAGCGTCCCCACACCTGGGGTAGCAGTAGGGGGATTACTGCAGCTGCCAACTAACTGGTCTTTACAGGCCATTTGCTTCCCTTTCAGGACATTCTCCACAGAGCAAGAGAGGCCTTTTAGAAGATGTGTGTTAAATGGCATCACTTCCCTGACCTCCCTTTTGATGCTTCCCTTTAAATTTAAAGTACAAATGCTCAGCATTTTCTGGGACCCTGTTCCATACCCCAACCTACCTCTCCAGTGTCTTCACCCTCTCTCCCTCCAGCTCCACACTCCAGGCATAACTTTGTTTTTAGTTCTTCTGTTATCTCAAAGACCTCTCATCTTCTTCCCCCTTGGGGTTCCCTCTGCCTCCAGCAATATTCTTTTCTTTTCACTTGATTAACTCCCACTCCCCTACTGGGAAGTGAGTTTGACCCCTTGGCCACATTAGATCCCCCTGCTTTCCCCAGCCACCACTGCAGTCTACTGTAATGATCTGGGTAATGTCTGTCTTTCCCAATAGACTGCAAGCATTGTGGGGCCATTGTGTCTGTTTTGTGCATGACTATATCCTAAACACTTACTAAAGTGTGTGGTCCATAGTATCTCTCAAAACATACCTGTCGTCTAAAAGAATGAATTACTACACCAAAGAATAAAGTCCCAAGGGGACTCTAAAATTTGAATGTTGAATGCCTGAAAGGCCCATGTGTTAAAGACTTGCTCCCTAAGACTGTTGCTATTGGAAGGTTGTGGAACCTTCAGGAGGTGGGGCCTTATGGGAGGTCCTTAGGCCATAAAGGAACATGAACTTGAAGGGGATTGTGGGACCCAATCCCTCCCTTTCTTCCTTTCTTATTTCCTTCCTGCTAATGAAATGAAAACTTACATCCAAGCTTTGCTCCTCCACATGCTTCCACCATAATGTGCTGCCTCAACACAGGCCCAAAACAACAAGGCCAATGGATCATAGACTAGAACCTCCACAACTGTGAAATAAAACAAACCTTTTCTCTTTATTATTTGATTATTTTCAGGTATTTGTGATAGTAACAGAAAACTAACTAATATGAGGACAAAACCAAAAATGAATCTCAATGCCAAGGATTAGACTGCATCCATTAAAATAACACAGGTTTGGGATCAGAGAATAAGAGAGAGAGATATGGGGGGCTGGAGTGGTGGCTCAGTGGTTACAGCAGTTGCCCGGTATGCATGAGGACCTGGGTTCACACCCCAGATGAAAAACTAAATAAATTGATTCTCTTTAAAAAAGGGGGGGGATGGGTAAACACTTTGTGGGGCATTTTGCTCATCTGCAAGTCAGGCAATACTAAAAAGCCTACCTGACAGGGTTGTTGAGTCAAAGGAGTTAGTATAAATAAAACATTTAGAATAGGACCTAGCATGTTGGCACTGCATATGATTGTTATGGTTATTCACTTTGGGGATTTTTGCTGGGCAGTGTACCCCATAACAAACAGTGAATGTGGGGATGGTTCATTGAGGCAAGCATGTACCCAAAGGGACATTTGTGGCCTGGGATGCCCCTTCCCCATCCCAGCGGGCACAGAGTGGGAACGATGGAGGAGTCTGCTGCTCCACAAAGTTTCCTGTTACCTGTAGCATAGTACAGAGTAGAAAGTTATATGGAAATGCACGAAAGCCATTGCTGCTTTTTCAGCCCATCTGGAGAGCTGGGCCAAATGAGTATTCCATCTTTATCCTCCCAAGTCCCTAAGAATAACACATCAAAGAGCATGTTTGCATCCTTACAACAGATAACAGCACTGCCATAAGCTTCAGGGTCCACACATGCTACAGACAGAATGAATTAATAATTTCACATATTTATAAAATATAAATTAACCTGAGAAATGTATAACTCCAAGTAAAATCCTTGCTTTTAAAAAAAATGAGCAGAGAAAAGCACTTTGATAAATGAAAGGCAAATAAATTTTCATTATTTGGCATTATCAAATTGGCATTTATCACATGGAATAAATTGCTCCTCTCTGACATGTGGATGTTGACACAACAGAAGCATCGAGCTATAGGTGGGGGCTGGGGGTCCAGACAACTGACTTTCTAATTACATTTGCTTAGTTGACCATTTTTTTTTCACAGAAGAAAAGCAAATAATAGGATCAGTAAGAATTCTAGAGGCTCCAGTGCCTTTACATAAGCACAGTAAATTACTCATGAAAACCATGGAGCATTTACCTTCCTCTTTGTGTGTAATATACCATGTCTGCATGGAACCAGTTTGCTTTGATGGTAAACAGCTATTCTCTCTGAAACCTCGCCTTATCTTGCTCGGGTGTGTTGAGAGGCTCCCTTAATAGCCGAACTGGTTTTCCTGGAAGAAAAAGAAAGCAGTGCAAGAAATGTATATATTAGACTTTTTTATTTTCCATAATACTGTAATGACAATTTGTATTCATATTCATATTCAAAGATGTGAAGAACCATACACCAGTTTTGTAGAGAAGTGGTAAAAATGTAAAATAGTATCCCATAGTAAATATACAACAAAGAAAAAAATTGTCCCTCTATTCTACAAGGACACAATATACTGAAAATCAACCTTTCTATTTTCATGTCCCTGACCCTGAAACAGAACAGTATGTGTATCTGCAAGAAGGTGGAAGGCATGAAGATTACTTATTACTGGGACCAGGAAGTATTTTGTTGCTGAATAGGCCTGAGGGGGGCTGTGTATTATCTATGAGGTGTTTCCAAACACTCTGAAAGACATCATCATTAGGGAAGAGAGCAACTTTGCAACTTCAGGTTCTATTTTTCTCATTTAGAATTTTCCACTCAGAACCTGAACTAGTATTACAACTTTACAAATATCTATGTATCAGATGTCCGAACTTGGCGAGCTGAAGGGAGGCTGCATTTCCTGAGGCTCTGGGTCTGCTTGGGAAAATCCCAGTGCATCTTCAATTTTCCAAGACATCTGCCAAGCCCACACTCTGCCGATGGCGAGAGCTGTGCTAGGAGACGGGCCGCTGGGGACCACAGACTGAGAGACATTCATATTGAAACTCAGAAGGTCAGCGATCATCTCCTACCAGAAAGAGACCCTACAATCTGAAGAAATAGACACGCTTCAAAACGGGCTCTGGCTTGCTATCATAATACACTGTGAGATCTCTCTCAAAGAAACCCATCACAACAAAGCAAAGCCATAAGAAGCTCCAATTACTCCACCAAGAGCAACTTTTTTGAAGTACAAGACACACTCTTGGACTCAGAAAATGAGGAAAAGGAGAAATAACTCATTTCCTCAACCCCACAGCTCTCCACCAAAGGACTCCATAACTGGAGCCCTAGATGAAAACCAAAGGCATTGTGTCAGCATTATGATTAGCAATGCAATCAAAGAGTTGAGAGATGAAATCAGGAAAGAGATCAGAGAGCAAGTTCAAGAGATTAGAGACAACTTCTACAGGAAATAAGGGAACAGTTCCATAAGATGAAAGATCAGCTATACAAAGATATAGACATCCTGAAAAGAGATGTAGCAGAGCTATCAGCATTGAAAAACACGGTTAACCAAATCAAATCATCACTGGAAGAAACCAATACCAGAGCTTACTCTACTGAAAAACAAATATCTATGTATCTATATATAGACATACATATAGTGTAGGATTTTATAATCATGATATGAAAAAACAAGATTATAAAATGAAGCCACTAGCATCAGCCCCAGGTAAAGAAATATGTGAGCTGAGATGGAAGATCTTCATATGTAAAGCCAGGAACACTTATTTCCATATTGCGAAACATGTCAAGTTTTGCAGAGATAATGGTATTGACTGAAAAATGTTAATTACAATATATCTCCCAGAAAGTCCCAGAGCTAGAATCTCACCCTCTAGATCAGGATGGTCTGTAGAACAGAACAAAAATTTAACCCTGGCCTCCCCTCCCACTGCCTTTCCAAATGCTCCCAAGTGAACTGGAAATTTTCCCCTTGGCAGCAGCACCTGGAAGTGGCATCCAGAAGGACCTAGAGTTCCTCTTAGCGGAAGCTCTCTAAGAGTCACCCCAGCCACAGACACATAAGAGACAGCAGAAATATTCACCAAGAGTCAGGCTTGTGAGCTCTACCCAGCCTAGGCCACCCAGCCTCTTGGCAAGACCCACCTGGGCAGACACTCAAGCACTGCAGCCACACACAGCCACCTGAGAGAAGGGAAGTGATTCTTCCTGATCCACACTTCTCCACCCTCCATGTGTAAACTGAGAAAATTCTGTTCTTTCCTCCAGCATACCCAGGAAAACTGCACTACAGAACAAAACAGCAATACACGAGGCGAAACACAGCAGTTGGTGCTCTCTGTGCTTGATTTGAACTCATTCCACCCAAACTTCTTCCTAGACCTGTTCTTTCACTGCACAAAAATTATGTTGCTAATTTCCAAGCTGTGGTCCTGAGGGATGTTAGATATAAAGCTTATCTCAGAAGAGGGATGTTGGGGATGGATAGGGTATAAAAACTACCTTTTGTTAGAAATTTCTATTGTAATAAGGACTCTGCATAAATCATCTCTAAGTTTCTTTCCTTTTTTTAAGAGAGAGAGAGAGAAGATCAATTTTATTTATTTTTTCATCTGGCCTTTGTTTCTCCAACACGTAGTTGTGTATATGGTGCTGGGGTTTGAACCTGGGTCTTCACTCATGGCAGGCAAGCACTCCAAGTGCTGAGCCATCACTCCAGCCGCTGGAAGTTTCTAACATCACTCCATTCTACAGAGGAAGAAAGTGAAGCTCAGAGATATTCATTAACTTGCCCAGATTTGCATAGTTTGTTCTTTTTTTTTTTTTAAAGAGAGAGGGACAGTGAGAAAGACAGAGAAAGAGAGAAACAACTTTATTTAGTTTTTCACATGGCCTCAGTTGCTCCAACACTTAGTTGTGTAAGTGGTGCTGGGATTTGAACCCAGGTTCTCCTGCTTGCCAGGCAAGCACTGAAACCACTGAGCCACCGCTCCAGCCCCGCATAGCTTGTTCTGAGCTAGTATTCAAACTCAGATTTTTTAAAACCCCATGCTTTTTGCCACTGAACCAAACTATACTGCGTAACTTTATAGATTAGGTAAATGTGGGCAGTATGAAAAAGAACCCATTTATTGATTTAATAATGATCAATTAAACAATAAATTTTGCAATGATTTTGTCAAAATACCCATGACAACCTTCTCAAAACCATTTGAAAGACAGACATAAAACATGCTGGTTTTTCATATATATGAAGACACACATATAGACACATTTAGATTACATTAATGGAGCAGTGCAAACATAGGAAGGCACATGAGGCAGAAAGCCTGCATCACGTGATCAAGCGATCAAATTCTGTGGGCATTAGGGTTCCCTCCAGCCACAAATCCATGAACACGTATTGTTAATCCCAGAGGCTGAAAAGAACAAGGTTGGAGAGGGAGAGAGAGAACAGTGCTAAAGGCCAGGAAATTATCTTGCTAGTCTCTTATACCCATAGATGAAACACACAAGATAATTTTGCAAAAGTCTTCATGTGTTGAAGTATACATTATTACAGAGCTGTAAAATCACTGACTGTGTATATTTAAAGACAAAGAAAATGATCCTTAAAGATTAGAAATATACTTCAGTAAGGCCAGAATCTTGCTTTGTCTGAGTCACTCTCCAGGGAGCTTTTCCTCCTGTGAGTACTTCATTAGGAAGATTCTCTTTGCTGGGATGAGTATTAAAAGAATCTGCCACCAGACACAAAAGAATAATTGAAAAAACAGCAAAAAAAAAAAAAATGCCATGTTCTTGGATAAAGACTTAACATCTTAATATGTCCAGTTTTTTTCCTATAACAATCTGTAAACTTAATGTTTTCAACAATAATAACAAAAGGCTAACAGTATTTTTGTAGAAGTAGACAAGCTGATTTCAACATCCATAAGCAAGCAGGCATCACCATGAAAATTTGGAAGAAAAGTAATAGGACAGAATAGGCAGAGGGTAAGCTCTTCCAGATTTTAAAATATATAATAAAAGTAGAGATTTAAAAACAAAGTGGGCCAAACATGGTGGTGCACATCTCTAATCTCAGTGACTCTGGAGGCTGAGATAGGAGAACCACAAGTTCCAGGCCAGCCTCAGCATCTTAGCAAGGACCTAAGCAAATTAGCGAGACCCTATCTCAAAACAAAAAATAAAAAGGACTGGGGATGTGGCTAAGCTGTAGAATGCTCCTTGGTTCCATCCTGAGTAACACACACACAAAAAAATGTTGGTATTAAGGCTTAATTGAACAAACTAATCAATGGAATAAAGTAGAATGTCCAGAAATAGACCTAAATTCACAAGGTGACAATGTATAATGTTAATTTCTCATGCCATTAATGAAAAGGGGCATAATCCAATAAGTGACACTGTGCCAAGTGGATGGTGACATAGGAAATGTCACCAATGCTGGGTTTTTACTTCCACCAAAATAAATTTCAAATGTATTAAATATGAATTCATAGACAAAGGCAAAACATGATAAGATTTTTAAAAATGATCTATTTTGGGAAATATTTCTTTAAATATAATGCAAAACCCATAAGTCATAACAAGTAAAAATATATACATAAAAATAAAAATCTTCATGGGAAAAAAGATAAAGTAAAATGCAAACAGAAAACTGGAAAGTAATTCACATCTCAGAAAAAATGGCATTATTAATGTATAAAGAACTTTGAGAAATCAGTTTGAAAATTAATAATCCAATTTTAAAAATGGATAAAGAATACAAACATACAGCTCACAGAAATACAGGGAATAGGAAATACAAAAAGCTCTTTAAAGTTACGCAAAGATGTTCATTCCTACTTATAAGAGTATATTAGGGCAATATTTCAGATTGGCAAAGATTTGGAAGTTCCATACATTGTGTTAACAATAGTTTAAGAAAATGGGCTAAAGAGGTGGCTTGGCAGCACAATATTTGCCTGGCATGTGCAAAGACCCAAGTTCAAACCCCAGTACCACATATGCAACTAAGTGTTGGAAAAACAAAATCCAGATGAAAAAAATAAAAATAAAATTGAGTCTTTCCTTTAAAATGAACACTTTCATCTATGAGTGGTGAGAGTATAAATTGGTATGATCTTGGTAGAAAGCAATTTGGCAAAGTGATTTCCATCAAAACCATAGTTCTAGGGTTTGGGATGTAGGTCAGTGTGCTTGCCTAGCATGCACAAGGCCCTGGGTTCCATTCCCAACAGCACAAAAACAAACAAACAAAAATCACAGTGCTCATCCCTTCTGATACACCAATTCCAATTATTATTTACCTTTCAGGCACATCTCACAACCACAAAATCCACAAACTCAGGAATATTAATTGCTATATTCTTGATGGTAGCAAAAAATTAAAAACTACTAAAGTATCCATCAATAGAAGATAAGTTAAATAAACTAGGGAACATTGATATAATGGAATACCCACACTATACATAAAAAGAATGAAGAAACTTTGAGCGAAAAGCCTCTAGAATAGATTGAATTAAAAAGGCAAACATGAATGGTATGCCATCATTTGGGGTGTGTGTTTGTGTGAGAGAGAGAGAGAGAGAAAGACAGAGAGAGAGAGAGAGAGAGAGAGTAAATGGATATGCAGACCATGTAGGGGAGCAATAGGATGGGAGAGACAAATATGAGGTGACAAAGTGATGGAACTTTGTTTTTATTTTTGGGCCTCATTTTTTATATACATAATGAACATTAATTCCATTTCAAATAAGGAAAATAAACAAAGTTAACTTTCTTAAAGAACTCAATCAAATGCCCTGGAACTACCCAAACTCACTTCTGAAAAGGGAAGAAAGTGAAAACAAATAAAACCACCTGGCCCTTTAGGCCCCTCTCCCTGATCCTAAGCAGTCCCCACCCTCTTGCTGGGGAAACAATGCAGTGTTAAACCCTCAAAGCCTCCCAGCTCAGTTGTTAAGGTAATTGTGTTTACTCTTTTCCAAACAAAGTAATTTGAATCAGAAAAGTAAATGTGCTCTGTCTTCAGGTTCTTTGATGTCATCTTCCTCCTTGCTCGGGAGTGTGTGATACCCGCCCACAGCACAGGCTGCCCAGGGCACTGCACACAAATTCTCTAAGCATTGCCATAGCTACGCCATTCCGCCTGTGATAATGATGTAAAACAAATAAAACACAAGGAAAATCAAATTTGAAATAAAACAATAGACCCTGAAGAATACAAGCCAGGGGTGTTTTCACTTCCCTTTGAACATTAAGGTGATGATGAAACTTCGGAGATTTTTAAAATTTCAGAATGATTTTTAAGTGTGGGTGAAGTCTCAGGGACAGAGGACTATTTTCTTTCCTGAAAATAACATCTGATCAAGGCAAATGGCATGTCTGAGATATTAAGAGCCAGTGCCTGTACCTCCTAAGCCTATCAGATGATTTCCCTCTGGATGACCCTTGTTCAACATCACATCAGCTCTAACTGTGCTTTTAGGGTTTAGGTTCCTAAGACTCCCAAGCTGGTAGCTATTCATTCACCCAGGCCACATCTACACTGGCAGAGGACTGAGAGTCCATGCTGCATTAGATGAACTATCTGAGTCAATCCAATAAAACCCTCCAGCCTGTGGGACACCCACTGTTGCCGATTGCCCCAAACTACCCCATAGTGACTCCTTTCTCACTCTGTCTACTTGTCTAGATCTTGGCTTCCTTGTACTCTTTCCCCCTTTTCAAGACTCCTTTCCTCTACTTTCCTTATAACAACAGATTTGGACTTGAAAGTCATTTTTAAAAGAAAAGAAAATCAGAAAAAGATTCAAAAGGTCTGGTAGAACATCCTTCGCTCACTTGACACCCAAAGGTTAAGCATAATGGCTTCTAAATCCTTGTGTTTTTCTTTTCTTTCTTTCTTTTCTTTTCTTTTTCCCCATTACTTTATATACTTGCAATAAAAGCATTCCTTTTAGACTTTAGAAATTCTAAATAAAACAAGAACAAAAGAGTGCTCCTTCTTTTCAACTCTCCACCCGAATGTTACCATTGTAAATCAAGGTAGCCAAGTAAATTAACCACTGGCATTTAAATGCTCGCTGTCGCAAATATTTATTCCTTCCCACTTCTCCCAATTTGTTTTATATAAAACAATGTTCATAAAAACAATAAATATTCATTCTTTGTCTACTAAAAATTTTAGATCAAAGCACTGTGTGGTCCAAATCCTCAATAGTAAAAAGTAATAATGTTGTTTGTTCAACAGGAAGCCTGAATCTTCCCAATAGCAACTTGACCAAGTTTGGTTTCCGTTTATCTCTAAGTACTGGCAATGCTAGGTGCAGATACAATAAAATGATTATCAATTCACATTTCAATTGTGCACTTTGCAACTATAGTTTCATTTACCCCCTTCAATGCCTGATGTGCTAGAATGGGACACATTTGGCATCAGACAAGCCTAGGTTTGAATCCAGGTACTGGATTCACTGTCACAGTCACTTGTAAGTGTCTTGGGTGAGACCAAGGGGATAAGCCCCTTCCCTGGGATGCTCTGAGGGTTGGAGGAACTCAGTCTTCATTTGCTTCCATGCTGCTGGTTCGCAGCAGACCTGGCTATGGCCATGCGCGGCACATCATGTTGTTTTTCTACGCTTGCATGTTTGTCTCCTACTATTAGAAGGTAAATTCCTCCTCCAGGAGGAACTAGGTCTCCTTTTTCTCTGTATCCTTGGAATAGGGTCTGCTCACATTTTTTAAATCGGGCTTAAGGGGCTGGAGCAGTGGTTCAGCCGTTATGGCGCTTGCCCTGCATGCGTGAGTACGAGAGTTCAAACCCCAGCACCACGTACACAGTTGAGTGTCATAGCAATGAGGACCACATGAAAACTAAATAAAAATTGATTCTCTCTCTCACTCACTGTCCCTCTCTCTTTAAATAAATAAATAAATAAAATCTGACTTAAGCATACTTGATGTTTTGTTCTTGTTTGGATCAGAAATTACTGCTATGTTCATACTCATGGTCCCCAGAGAAGGGGACTAGAGCCTTTATTTTTTCTGCTACATTCCTACTTCCCATTATCTTCACTCAGGCTGAAGGTTATAGGAGCTGAGGACCTCTGAGAAGAGGTTCCCTGAATCCCCAGCCCCAAACCAGACTAGCCTGGCAGGAACCATTGCTACCCTTGCCAAGCCTGACTCAACACCCCTTCCCACACACACAGCTCTCAGACTTGGAGTGCCAGCAGCCAGCCACTGGCAAGATGGAGTGCCCAGGCCTTTGCACCATTCTACTGGCCGGATTTCCTCTGCCCAGAGGGAGAAAACCCAGCTGTGTTTCCCTGAAGTGGAGTCCCCACCCTAGAGCCTTTGTCTCTGTGCCTTATTCAGTGACAAAGTCCTTGTCCCTGGGGGCACGCTCTTGAGTAATGACCTTGCCAAACTACTTTAAAATGACCAATAACAATCTACTCAGGGCAATGGTCCTCTAAGTGCCCATGGGCATCTCCCTCAGAGAGTATGTGGAGAAAGAACTGAGGATAATTCATAGTCTGGATAAACACTTTTTGAGATAAGATACTACCCTACTAAATTTTTCTGAAACATATATTTATTGATGGGCTATTGATCCGCTGTTGTAGGAGTTGCTGCCTTCAGCAGACTCCATTAGTGTGGCAACATAAGCCTAAATTTGGTTTGGTATGGTTGTTCTTTTGAGTGCTTGCTAAGAGATGCGATCCATGCTGAGAGATGTATTAAGAGACCAATGGACATAAGAACAGGAAAGCATGGAGACAAATTAATGCACATACCAACGTAGACTCCTCCCTAGGGTGAAGTTCCAGGTTGGCGGCAAACAAAGCACACCTCCCTGGTTAGGAAGTCCTTTATAAAAGAGATGACTGACGCAGGCTGGGCTGTGAAGGATGTTCAACTTGGGGTGATCCCAGATGCAGGGAGGGCATGAGTGAAGGCCTGCAAAACTGCATGTAATTGAACAAAGGAAGCCTACGGTAATAAGCCAGGGCCATATGGTACAAGGCCACTGAATGGGAGAAAGACAGCCAAGTGAGAATCAGAGGCACAGTACAAAATGAGTTCTTGAGAGCAACTGGAGGTATGGGAGCAGATGCTGTCATAGAACAGGTTTTTCCTTGGATCACTATTTTTTAAAAATATATTTTCTATCCTGGACACATAATAATTGTACAGTTATAGGGTTCCATGTGACATTTCAATACATATGCACATGTCATGATTCCTTTGATAATATTCATCCTTATTCATTTAATTAATAACATATATTCATTATTAAAGAAAAATCAAGTAGTGTAAGTGCAGAGAATAAAAGGCAAATGACCCTCCCCCATTTCCTAGAAGTTATACTTTATTGCTCATCCTTCTGGACTTTTCATTGAAGAGTGTTTTGAATAAGAAAGCGCCATGATCGGATCTTGTATTAAAAAATGTCACTTTGGGCATAAGGTGTGGGACTACTGTAGGAAGGGAGCATGCCTATAGCAACAGCACAGTTCCTACAGAGGGATAAGAGTCTGTGCTAATGCAGAACTGGGGCAGCTGGCTCCTTATAGACTCAGGTGAAGGGGAAGGAATTTAAGGATGACAACCTCATTTTGGTGTCTGTTAATGAGACTGTAAACAGAAGAAACGTGGGATTATGTGGGGGGATCATGGTTATAATTTTGGACATGATGAGTTTGACATGGTCTTGGGGCAGCTAGGAAAGGATATCCTAAGTCTGGAGCTCAGGAGGAAAAAAATGGCTTAAAGAATAAACAGGGAGAACATTTCATGAGATGGAAAAGGTCATTCAGGGAGACCCAGAGGGAGTGGAACATTTAAGAAATGAGCAGACGTAGTCAAGCTCTCTGGGCATATGGAGAAGGAGGAGGAAGAAGAGAGCAAGGTGGAGTCAGTGGGGCAGGAGAGGACCTCCGGCACAGCACAGAAGTGGCAAATGCTGTGGAGGTAACAGATCATCTGGCAAGGGAACCAGCTTTGCTCAGAGGGTCATCAAGGAAGGAGCCACACTCAAATAAGTTTAGTGCGCCATTAGAAAGGAACACGGCAACACTGCACAAGGTCAGCAATAATCAGTTCTAAGTGTTAACATTATGGGAGATGGCTGTTCACCTTTCCTAGAAAAGAGCAGTGGGATAAGGGAGGAAGAAGATGCAATATTTCAAAAGGAAATATTTAAAAACAGATGAGGAAAATTTATTTAACATGCTCAAGTATTTAAACTTGTAAGAGAAGATATCAACTTTATGAGGGATAGAGCAAAAAATATCACAGCTGTTACATATTACAACTTGCCATTTAATAAAGGTACCTGGGAGAATTCCCTGATTCCTCCAAAGATCACACAGAGCCAGTTCTGGAATCCCTAGGAAAGTACTCCCCAACTCCAGTCATTTGAGTCTGTGATTTTCACCAAGACCCTTTACCACTCGTGCTATGATTCAATAAACATTCTATTTAGGCCAACACCCTCTTAAAATGTAAGTGGATTCATCTAGTCTGCGGGTATAGCTCACTGGTAAAGTATATGCCCAGCATGCATAAGCCCTAGGTTCAATCTCCAGCATCACACACACACACACACACACACCAACAACAATAAATGGATCTATTTGTATCACAACGGCAAACAGGAAATTATCATCACAATAAATAGAAATTAAAATTATACATAAGGAAGAGAAAACCTCATAGAAATTCTATCAAGGTGCCTTCAACAACCCAACATTTCTAGCCTAAGGCCTGATCCCTGACAAAAAGGGAGATTAACAAGCACTAGAAGTGTTTGAACACTTACATGGACTGTCTTAGATGGATTTCCCCAGAACCAAGCCCTACCTATAAAAATTCAGTTGCAGCCAGGTGAGATGGCACACCCTGTAATCCCAGAAACTCAGGAGGCTTAGGCAGGAGGATGCAAGTTCAAGAGCGGCAAGACCCTCAGCAATTCAGAGAGAGCTTGTCTCCAACAACAACAAAAAACAAAACAAAAGTTTGGGGATGCAGCTTAGTGGTAAAGAAGGAAAAGAAAGAAAGAAAAAGAATTCGTTTGCATGTCATTTCCTTAAAAGGTACAAGAAACATGAATAAAGTTGGGAAGTAAGGTGGAAATGAGAACCTATCAAATAATCAATTATCAAGCCAGCCATCACTCTGGAAGTGTAGTGCAATTCCCCTGGGGCACCTCCAGGAGCCAGTGGGACACAGCTCGGAATTGGTCTACCCAGAGGGCAAGAGAGCTGCAATATTTATACTCCAACTGCTGTCAGCCATTAGTTGAAGACTAACTCTGTGATATTAATTCCCCCAGCATTCCAGGGCTCCCTTGCAGGCAGCAAAGCAAACCCCAGAGGCAGGAGAGAAGGCCTGGCAGGCAAAACTGGCTTGATAAAGGTGATGAAATGTGGGCAGGGTTCCAACAGAAGCTTAGCTCTAGGGACTAAACTGAGATTGACAGAGAAAAGGAAAGGAAATGGCTTTCTCATTATTCAAGTCAAAGGAATTTATTGCTGGGTTTGTAAATCACTCAAAATCATCTTCCATACTACCAAGTAAAGGCTCCCCCTCCCCTGGAAACCTTCAGGTCTGGCTAAACCTCATCCACATCAGGCCACATTTTAAGATATCAATTTGAAATAACCAACCTATCATCATCTGCCTGCCCAACGAGTTTCTAAGATTCTTTTCTACAGAAGTCAGTAAGAGGAAAATCTATTACTAAATGACATAAACAAATGAGAATATGATTTACCACTTTAAAAAAGGAATTTTTAGCTAGGTGCCATGGTGTGCACCTGTAATCCCACCTACTCAGGAGGCCGAGGCAGGAGGATTACAAATTCAAGGCCAGCCTGGGCAACCTAGCAAAACCCTGTCTCAAAATAAAAAATATTAAGGCTGGGGATGTTGCTCAGCACTCAATCTCCAGTAGCAAAGAAAAAAAGGAATTTTTATCCTTATAAAAGGACCAACAAATTCCTTCCAGGAACAGCTGCCTTAATTCATTTAGAATATGGTTTATTATTATTTATAATATTATACTATATCCATTTGGGGTATCACAGCTTTAATAGGGATGAAATGCATAGTGACCATCTGCTATCACAGGTATATTTTTGTAGATATTCTTTCATTCAATAAACATTTATTAGATTCTACCTACATGTCAGGGACAGTTCTAGGTGCCTGGATTATAGCAATGAAGGAAACATCAAAAATCTCTTCCTTCCAGGGAATGATTCTAGTGGAAGAGATAGTCAATATGTGAATAAATCATACAGGATACCAGATGATGATAAATACTACAAATTAAGCAAGAAAAGAAAATAGAGTACCAGTGGCTGGGGGACGGGTTAGAATTTTAATGAGGATGATTAGCGAGGGCTTCACTGATAAGAGACATTTGGACCTTGAGAGCTTATCTGGAGGTTCTAGAAGGAGCATAGCAACTCAAATACGCTGGACTGAAGATCAGTTCCCCTCTATCAGGGAAGGTCATCCTCTTCAACTGAGCAGACAGCTTTGGGAAGATGCACACATGGAGCAGTGGGGAAAGGAGACACCTTATTTAGGCGCCCATATCAGCCAAATCAACCCTGGAAATCAACGAGGTGACAGATGTTGTGGTCAGATTGCCCTCACATCCAGTAAAGGACATGCGAAAAGATCTGAAGGAAGTGAGGGAGTAAGCCATGTGAAGATTTGAAGGAAAGATTACTGTAGAGCGGAAATTGCCTGTGCAAAGATCCTGGGGCAAGAACATACCTGACATTTGAGAAACAGCAGGGAACTCATTTGGCTGGGGCAGAGTAACAAATGGAATGGCAGCAGATGGCAAGTACGAGATGAGTGTGGATCACCTAAGTCTTACAGATCATTGTGAAATGGTAAACTACTAGAGAGTTCTTAGCAGAAGAGAGACAAAGTGACGAATTTAGGAGGAATGCCAACAACTTTGCAGATGACAGAAAGGAAAGGTAAGGCAGAAACTTGGAGACCAGTTAGAAGGCTGTTGTCACAATCCAGATGAAGGATGGTGGCAACCTGAACTAACGGGGAAGTCGTTGGTTTTGGTTGTGTCTCATAGGTAAAGTATCTGTAGAGGGATTGGATGTGGGCAGAAAGAAAGGGGTGGGGGATGAAGGATGGTTCCAAGGGTTTTGGCCTGAGCAGTTAGAAAAACCGACCTCATTTTTGGAGATGGAGATGACTTTGGAAGAACAGTGTAGTCTCTCCATTTTTAGAATTTGAATGTGAAGTTTCAAATACCTTTTAGACATCCAAATGGAGAGGTTTATAGGCAGCTGGATATGCAAGTCTATATACCTCTGGGTCTAGGTCTGAGCCAAAGATGACTCTGAGGGTAGTTATTATGTAAGATCTATTTAAAGGCATGAGAATTGTTGAGGTCATTGGGCAAATGAATTGGAAGAGAAGCTGAGAGACTGAGCCATAGGGGCATTCCACCAACTAGTCAGGGAGAAGATGACCAACAAGCAAAGGAGACTGAGAAGTGGCCGAGGAAACCAGGAAGGAACCAAAAGCTGATGGCAACCTGGGAGCAAGGGAAGAAAGTGTAATCAGCTGTGTCAAAAAGCTAGTAATGAATCAGATAAGAGAATTGAGGAACATCAGATTTAGCAGTTTTGATGGATTTGGGGCCAAAAGAGCATCTGGAGTGTGTTCAAGGGGGAACTAGAGGAATGTAGGTTCATTTGCTCCCCTCTTTAGGCCTGTGATTTCAGTATCACTTGGAACCTAAAGAATGTCTAATTATAGTCCTGGAAAAACAAAGTACAATTGGATACAATTTCACTCAATTTTTAACAGATTCAACTGATTAATTTTTTATTTTAAGTTTTTTTTTCCCCAACAGTAGGGTATTTTGCATAGTTTATTTATTTAGGTAGGTAGGTAGTTTTTGGTGCTGGGGATTAAACCCTAAGCATGCACTCTTCCACTCAGTGACACTCTGAGCCCTAAGTTATTGTTTTTTGCTTGCTTGTTTTAAAGACAGAGGGACAGTGAGACAGAATCAATTTTATTTAGTTTTCCATGTGTGCCCTTCGTTGTTCCAACACTTCGTTGTGTATGTGGTGCTGGGGTTTGAACCCATGTATTGCACATGCCAGGCAAGCTCCATAACCACTGAGCCACTGCTCCAGCCCCTGGCTAAGTTATTTAAATGATTGGTTTATTTCTCTGATTTATGTTTTACGTGAATGAAACATTGGCTACATACTATAGTATATGGATGTACTC
The DNA here is from genome assembly GCA_004027875.1 of Aplodontia rufa. Classification (NCBI taxonomy): domain Eukaryota; kingdom Metazoa; phylum Chordata; class Mammalia; order Rodentia; family Aplodontiidae; genus Aplodontia; species Aplodontia rufa. The sequence goes on along the minus strand of PVKS010006932.1, from coordinate 40,057 downwards.
GAGTAGTCCATGTAGTAAGTAAATATCTTGTAGTATATAAGTTAGTAAGACCCTCCTTCTCTATTCTCTGGTAAGGGACCATCAATCTGGAAGACAGGAAAAAAAAGACAGAAGAAAAAGAAGAGAAAGCAATACTTTTGTACCTCCAACCTGCATGATGGATTCAGTTTTATTTTAATCCAGTATCGACATAATGGATGGATACAAAGTCACTTCATCAGTGTTTACAGTGAGGCTGGCAACATAATTACTGAGTCATGGCACAATGTAAATTGAGTTACCAAAATGAAAAGAAAAGAGAAATTGCCCCCTCTTTCCTTTTAAATTAAATCTTGTGTCATGTTCCTGGTCAGATCTTAATACGACCCAGTTTTTAACTATATAAATTAGTTGTAATGTTTGCAATACAACTTTTTATTTGATTACAAATTCCTCTTTCATCTCACTAAGACTAGAAGAAACTCTGAGGAAATAGGGTATCACTCATCCTCTGATTAACTGGAAGTGAGAGCAAAGTATTATTCACAAGATCACAGTCCTAGGCCAGAAATACAATTATTATTGTTTTCTTTCTTACTCATTTTTTCTTTTTCTTCTTCTCCTTCTTTTTCTTCAACCAAAAAAAAAAATGAGTATAATGAGACATTATGGTTGCAATAGTGTGACTTCCATGAAATGTTTCTTCCACAGTGCTGGGAACCCTAAGATAACAGCCCTGTACTCAAATGTGAGAGGCAGAAAATGTAATTTACTTGAAGCATTAAGTGAAACAGAATAGTTTTTTTTCATCATCCATAGTAAGTGAAATACAGTAACTAACGTACAATGTCCATTTGATTTTCAACATTTTTTCCAATTTTAGTAACCAAGAAATAAGTTAGCATAATGACTACAATTTTCACTTAAAGGTCGTTTTTGTTGCTATGGTCCAAATAATTAATATAATGCTACAATAATGAATCACTGAGCATTAACTCCTGCATCGAAAACAAACACACACCCATCTTGGTTTACAAGTCTAGGAAAAAGTCTTTAGTTATTACGTAAACTTCCTCTCTTTCTTTACTTCTGAGATAATTTAACTTACATTATTTTTCTTGAATTGCTCTGATCACAGAAATTAATGTTTCTTTTTCCCAATTCTCAGTTCACTTATTATTTCTAACTTATATAGCCACTCTCCAACCATGGTTCTCACCTTGCTGATTTTCTGGCAACCAATTCACCACGTTGGACACCAAATCTTCCTTCCTATCAGTTCTAATTCCCTTCATTTTCAGGGGTCAAACTCTGAAATTCCCATAGCATAGCAGTTGAAATAGTTTATCAGGTGAGTTCACACCGCACATGCTGCGGGGCCTAGGACGAAATGGGAGGGATAAAAGGCTGGGAGGAAGAGGCAGCAGCTCTGGAGTGTTTCGCAGGCCATACTTAGAGCGAATCCTTAATGCTATTTTCACATTATTGTTTTTATTTCCCTCCCAACATGCTACGCTTTCTTGGACTGTCAGGAGAGTCACGCAAGAGGTTCTGACATTTAGCTAAGAAATCACCTGACTTTAGCCATGCTTCACTCATTCTGCAGTCCCCTTTTGGAAAATTCTGACCTGTTTACTGATCAGATTATTTTGGCACAGCTCATATTTAAGTTGATTAAATTTTTTCCTTCCTTAGGTTTATTTTCATGTTGAAAGAGGGAGAAAGAGAGAAAGAAAGAGCAGATATTTCACAATAAGGGGAAAAACATCAGACTGTGTTTCATCTGTATTTTTCAACACTTCCATTATGAGAAAATCAGAAAATTTTTTTAACACTGAGTACAATTTTGTGTCGCGGCCAAAAGACACTCCTATTTGCTGAGTTCAGCTGCATTATGTGTGGACTAGAGCAGACAGTAGTCAGAGGAATGCTAAGCCTGGGAGGCATGTGCTGGGGGCAGGCATGAAGCCACCGTATTGCTTCCCTGTCTTTCTGCACCCACCCAAGAGCTTCACATTCCCAAGTCTCTGGGACCCAGCTGCCTCTGCAAATTACTCCATCATTGCTCCCACAGTCTCCTCCCCAAGAACTTCAAATGTCTGGAGCAACCAAGACCTCTCCTGATGGCTGTTTGGAGGGACCATAGACATTATTTCATTCATTACACTGAAAGACAGTTGGCAATACATATTCACTTTATTTAATTAATTTTCAATTCAACACTTCTATAGCCAACACAATAACTGGAGTTCCATTCTGTCCCTCCTTTCAAGTACATTATTAGCACTTTTCCGGAAAGGTATACACTAATTTGACAAATCTTTCGGATAGAAAAGTTAATTTACAGAGTTTAATTTACAGAGAGTTTAAGGGATATATCCAAAGCCAGTTAGTATGAAAACAACAAAGTAAAAGCAAATGACATACCACAAAAAAATGAAGCTGAAAAACTTGGTATGGTCATGGCCTCCTGTAATCCCAGGGAATCAGGAGGCTGAGACAGGAGGATTGCAAATTCAAGGCTACCTCTGGCAACTTAACAAGACCCTGTCACAATTTTTCAAAGTGTTGGGAATATAGATCAGTGGTACAGTACCCGTGGGTTCAATGCCCAGCAATGAAAAAAATCTGGCTTTAAAAGTGACTTTAAAATATGTTCATTGCTGGGGCTGGAGTGGTGGCTCAGCGGTTTCGGCGCTTTCCTGGCAAGCATGAGGACCCGGGTTCAAACCCCAGCACCATGTACACAACTGAGTGTTGGAGCAACTAAGGCCATGTGAAAAACTAAATAAAGTTGTTTCTCTCTTTCTCTGTCACTCTCACTGTCCCTCTCTCTTTTAAAAAAAATTATGTTCATTGCATAGGGGAAATTTCTGGGGTGATTTGATTATTCCGTGGCTTGACTGAGCTATGGTTCCACAGGTATATATTATCATCAAAACTCTGAATTGTACACTGAAGACTTAGGCACTTCAGTGTTTAAATTTTACTTAAAAATAAAAAAAAGCTGGGCTGGAGCAGTGGCTCGGCAGTTACAGTGCTTGCAGCACTTGCTTGGCATATGCGAGAACGCTAGTTCAAACCCCAGCTCCACGTACACAAGGAAGTGTCCAAGGAATGAAGGTTACATGAAAAACTAAATAAAAATTACTTCTCTCTCTCACTGTCCCCTCTTTAAAAAAAAAAAAAAAAAGCCCATCTTGATGATTGCTATACATCGCCTGAACCCCTTTGTACCAACTTGAGCCTGCACCAGGGACCTGCTATGGTGGTGGCTCCAACCCTGATCCTGCCTACTCCTCTTCCTTTGTGAATTATTAATTTCTTTTGTGTGTGTGTGGGGGGGTGTTATTGTCAAAATTCCCTAGGATGAGCTCGTTTGTTTTGTATAACATTAAATCATATATTTGAATTCTTATTACTTTAATAATGTTAGTTCATTACATATAAGTTTGTAAAAAGCATGAAAATAAAAATCACTCATGAAGTATTCCAAGAAAATATCAGTAATTTTTTTAAGAGAGAGAGGGACAGTGAGAGAGAGAGAGAAAGACAGAATCCATTTTATTTAATTTTTCATGTGGCTTTTGTTGTTCTGACACTTCATTGTGTACATGGTGCTAGGTTTGAACCTGTGTCCTCAACATGCCAGGAAAGCACCACAACCACTGAACCACTGCTCCTGCCCCAAACATTAGTATTTTAATGTATATCCTTATAGATATATAATCAACAGATATTGACTGAGTACTCACTTTGTGTCTGTAAATTGCTCTAGATACTAAGTATACTGTGGCAAATACAATATCTCTGCTCCTGTGCAGTTTACATTCTGATAAAGATGAGGTAGAGGGAATTTTTTTTAATTAAGCATGGTTGTACTTGATCTCTTATAACTTGCTATTCTCGCTTAACCAAGTATCATTATATCTATCATATGAATAAAAATAATCAAAACACCATTTTCATAGCTGCATAGTATTTCACTGAATGGCTATATTCAAATTTATTTAATAAATAAACACGGTTCAAAGAACTAGACATTTCAAAGTTATAAACTAAATTTTTATGGACATACCATTGACAGTCTTTTGATACATTTTTGTGCTTCTTGATGGCAAAATAATTTCAGGAATTGATGTAAACACATTTAACTCTTTTATTAAATGTACTTTTCTTTTGTGGTGGCACAAACAATCCTTAAATCTTTGTACTTTTGATTAAAGAATCTATAGGTCATTATTTAAGTCATAGTAAAGGACAGCACGTTCATTCACTTAGTTCTAGCAATGCTTGGACTTGGAGAAAGGAACATCAAGGCTCTAGAAATACAATTTTCAAAGAAAAAAAAAAGAAATACATCTTTCACCAGAAGATTCTTTACCCATTTCTTCCAGGAAATGACCCTGGTTTCTTTCGTTCACCTTAGCCTCTTAATTCATGAGGGTTTAAATCTCTGAAATGGGGAGAATGATTTTTGCAACTATAAAGCATTTTCTTAAGCCTAAGGCTAATTCCTTATTTAGGTATTTTGGTGAAAACTTCAGGCACAGGCCAGAGGAGATTTACTATCTGACCTGCATGTACCAAGACACTGCGGAAGAAGTACAGCTGCAAATGAAGTGCATTGAGGGAGTGGGTTCTCTCTGTTATAGATTTCTTTAGAAACCTTTGATCCTGAATGATTCAGAAAGCTGTGAATCTGGCAACTTCACGGGCAGGAGAAAGTTATCCCAGAAATCAGAGTACAGAAAAGAACTTCATGTTATAGATTTCCTAAAGTTCAATGCTAAATCTATTATTTAGAACACGGAAAAAAAATAGTCAAATGATTTGGGAACACACTGAACCACAACTATTCTTTGAATACCTATTATGGGTAAAGCACTGATATAATACACTTTAAATGATTATTACAATCTCAAGCTAGTTCACAAAATTTATTTCACCCTTCAATAAAGTTGCAAGTCATGAGAAATAGTATATAACAACATACTGGGGAATATTATTTTCTTTGCTGTGCTGAGGATTGAACCCAGGTCCTTGTACATGCTAGGCAAGCACTCTGCTATTGAGATATGCTCCCAACCCACATTGTTATAATATTCTTTGATGCTTCTTTGATCATCTACTGTTTTGAGAGGACAATGCAAGGCACTATGGGGGGGTTATAACAAAAATTTGACAAAAACTTGTCATTAAAGAGTTGATTGACGGCAGATGCATGTCTAATACAGTAGCCTCTAGCTAGCTGTACATGCTACTGGAGCCCTCAAAAAGAGCCAGTCCAAACTGGGATGTGTTATAAGCAAACTAAGCACCATATTTCAAAGACTTAATATTAAAAACATGTAAAATCTTTCGTTAGTAATCTTTTATAATGGCTGGGCACAGTGGTACTTGGGAGGCTAAGGCAGAAGGATCACAAATTTGTGACCAGCATCTGCCACTGGCAGAGTGTTTGCCTAGCATGCATGATGCCCTGTATTCAATCCCCAGGACTGCCAAAGAACAAAAGTGTTTATGATGATTACAAGTTAAAATGGTAAAATAGTTGGCCCTGTGCATTCATGGGTTCCATATCCAGAGATTCAACTGGCTGTGGATCAAAACATTTTTAAAAACTAGGTCTACACTGAACACACACAGAGCTTTTCTCTTATTGTACTATAAACAATATAACAGCTATGTATAGTTGTTACATTACATTACATATTATAAGCATTCTGGGGATGCTTTAAAGTATATTTGAAGGATGTACTGGACCATTTTATTTAAGGAACTTGAGCCTCCTTATGGTGTCCTCAGAGATCCTGGAACTGATTCCTTGTGGATATGGAATAATGACTATATTTTGAATACTTGGGTTAAAGAAGCTATACTTTTAATTGAATCTGTTGCTTTCTAGCTTTTTAATTTAATTACGTTACTTGCATTATATTTCTATCAGCATTGCTATCTACACAGTTATGGTTACCACATACCAAAAGTACCTACTGTGTTCCAGGTGCATTTTTAGCAATTATTTGTAATCTTTCACCAGGGAAGTTTTAGGGCAGGGGCAACGTGTAAAGGACTAAGGGGTTTGTGCATGCACACACACGTGCTTTGTACACTGGAACAGCAGTTGGAGAGCCTGTACTGCTGCGGAACAGTAAGAGGAAGCCAGGAACCAGTTCACATGGAGACGTAGAAGCCACAACTAGGAAATGTTAAAGGATGACGTTAAAGGCTGCTTTATGAAGCATGGAGGAACCTAGAAAGAGTAGCAGTTCGAGATTGGTTAGGAGACTACTGCAGGGACTGCAAGGGAGAGCTGGCACTTTAACGAAGTCTGACTCAGCCACTGTGAAATTTTGTTCTTGTAGTGCAAAGTAAAACAATCTAAAAGTTATCTAGAGAATTTGAAGAACAAAAACCAAATAGTTGTATAATACAAGCCCCAAAATATATTTAAGAGTCTGGAGAGTTATCTGAACTGGCAGTCAAAAATTACTGTTTAACTTCATAGAATAGTAATTAATCTCTGTCCCTTGCTCTCTGCCAATTTAACCTAAGGGAAGTGGGCTTGAGATCTGTAATTGGCAGAGTGGGACTGTAGGACCTTTAAGTCAAATTCAGATAAGGCAAATTGGTTTTATTTTTGCCAAAGAAAAATGTTTAGTTGAGCCAGACGACAATTTCTTAGCCTAAACTATTTGCATTGGCTCTCTCAACCTTCTGAATTGACTCTCCCAATGGTTCACTCTAAGTTTAAGCATAGTCTTGCAAGGCAGAGTTAAGGAAAGAACTAGACACTGGCTGTGTTTTGGGTAACTGTACATTTTAGTAAAGATAACTTTACCCAATGAGTCTGTAAAAAGATATAAGTGCTTCATAAAAGAAAGCATCCTGAAAATCAAACGTTATGTAGGGCAAGTCCCTTCTTTTCAGAAGGATAAATGAAGATTTAAAACAGTTACCCAGTTTCAATTGAAAACAAATACAAATCAATCACAAGGACGCCAAAACTCATGTAATGAGAATAAAGAGGCTCCATCCTAACCCTCCAGGTTGGCTTATTTACCTCAATGGAACTCACTGGAAAATTGTTCAACTCCATGCTTGGTGCACCTCTGTGGATGTGTTTTCTGAGCACTGGATGTACAGCCTGTCAGTCAGGGACTTTCCTGGAGCACTATAAAATGTACAGATTATACACATCAAAGGCAGGCTGCAACCACTGTAGCTAAAATTTACACAAATCTGTGCTGCAAGTAACTGGATAAACAATGAGACTAATGACCTGGTTCTGCATTAATCTCCATATGTCTCAGTTGGTAGTGCAGTTGCCTTAAGGCAAGAAGGTTGTGGCTTTGGCTTCTAGCCTCAAACCAGGGATTAGGTGCTTGCCTAATGCTGACACAGTCCAGGAAGCCATGAATACAATTAAGGCCATCCCTGCTATGCGGTGTTCTTACCATGCTCTGAGAAATTCCTCCGTTACCATATCCACGGAGGAAACATTTATAAAAATAGGTAAATCCTTTAGCCATGACTCCCTCTTCGGAGAGCTTATTTTTCTTCAAAAAAGGGTCCCAGATTTTCAGAGCCTTCCAAAACAAGAGAAGGCCTTTAGTGCCTTCTTTAGTCATGTTCCTTTTTTGGCCAAGAATAAGTTTCAAAAAGGCTGCATCACCAAAGAAAAGTGAAGTGAAAGAAAGGATTGAAGCTGACCGATGTACTTGATCAGCATCTACCTTTTTTTTTTTTTTTGAAGTGGAGACTGAACCCCAGAGGCACTTCATTACTGAGCTACATCCCCAGTTCTTTTTTAGTTTGAGGCAGGGTCTCACTAAGTTGCCCAGGCTGGCCCTGAACTTGCAATCCTCCTGCCTCAGTTTCCCCAGTCACTGAGATTACAGGTGTGCACCACCATACTGTGATGATCAGCATCTACTTCTAGGAATTTGGGAATAGGTATGTTAAAAATAGAAGATACCACTAGGGATGAGCCCACCATACGATCCTGCTATTCCACTCCTGGGTATCTTTCTAGGGGATTTAGAATCAGCACATTATAGTGACACAGCAATATCTATGTTCATAGCAGCTCAATTTACTATTGCTAGACTTCGGAAACAACCCAGATGTCCCTCACTGGATGAATGGATCCAAAAACTGTGGTACATATATACCATGGAATTTTACACAGCAATTAGAAACAATGATATTGCAGCCTTTGAAGGTAAATGGATGGCTATGGAAGAAATTATGCTTAGTAAAATCAGCTTAACCCAGAGATCCAAGGGGCCAATGTCTCCACTCATCTGTGGAGGTTAGAACTAGACCCTGGCCATTCAGAAAGGTGGTCTATTATCATGTGTTAAATCCAGATAAGGTATAATGTTAAACAGCCTAATACTTTTTTAGAGATATTGTGGGTAAGGGAAGGGAGGGATACGGGTGGGAAATTGCAGGGGGCACTCCTGGGGGGAAATCTAGTATCCAGAAACTATACACATTTTATATTATTTTGTTAAAAATTTGTATGGTTGTTCAAAAATTAAAATTAAAATAAAAAATAGAAGATACTTTCTTAGTGACAACCAAAACTGCAAATCAAATGATTTGCAAAGACTGGGTCTTGCTGAAAGTAGGGGGTGCAGCAGAAGAAGATAGAGCATCTCAGGGGATTCTGCACCTGGGCACCATGGCTAAAGATAGGAACACTGTACACCTGCACTGGCCCCCCAAATTCATCAGTTTGTATGAACGTCATGCTGAAAAGTTTATACTGGAAGGCTGAGCCCAGGAAATGACTCCACTGGTGAAGCTGTCCTAGATTATAAAGGATCACACAAGAAGTACACTCAGCTAACTGCACTGAGTACTGCATCTGTGATCCTCTTGTCACTTTATACCCAGCCACAGTCATAATCTTTACTACTCTGTAAACTTAAGATGCTTCTGCCTGACTATGTAATCATATTCTATTCTAAATGTATATTCTGGTAGGACTGACAGAGTCTCAAAAAATACCCCTATACTCCTTTCAGTCATTTCCTCCAGGAATCACCACCCTCTTGGGAGTATTTTATCCACATATACATTACCTCTTTTCTAGGTCAACCTATTACAAAGGTCATTTTCAGAGTTCCTGTGAACTGTGTCATATGCCTCACAGAAATATATTCTTTTCTGTCTCATTTTTCTTAATCCATTTATGAACTAAGAATCCTTCGTAAACAGGAATTAAGGCACATTCCCTTTCTCTTTGGCATGTTTTGTCTCTCGTTACACTCACTCTGGGAGTAACAAGTGCTAAGGTGATTTTGTTGGCATTTGTAGCACAACTGTTGGAGATAAGGAGCAGGTTAGAGCAGTGGATGTGCGAGTGTGACACCCTTCCCATTTGCTCCTGTGCTAAGGCTTCCCACAGCTTCAGAAATTTTGGATTTTGCAATTAACAGTTCCCCTTAAAAGGATCATTCTTGCTTCACGGACTAATAGCTTACATTCGTGCATATGTTTCCAAGCATTATTCTCACCAAATAGTATGTTCTTGTTGCACCCGTTCTACCGAGAGGAAAGTAAGTCTGTGAGAAGTTAAATGTCTTACCTCAGGTCACCCATAACATGAAAGGGAGTGGCGCAGCCCACCTCCAACCCAGGATTTCTGACTCTGCATCACACTATTTCAAAGCTGTGTCTTTGTATTACTTCCGGAACAACAGAACAACGCTCAAGCAGTATGCTCAAAAAGGGACTTTACAGCCTTTTCACCACAAAGAAACGTTTTTGACCAGTTCCCTGTAGGAAAAGATCTGGAGAGTCCTTCTACAAGGCCGTTTCAGATCAGAGACCAAATGTGATACTGAGGCCTCTGATTAAAAACGGCATTAACATTGGTTTTCTAGAATCTAATTTCTGTGGAAGAAAACTATGCACAGTGTGGTGGTGGGGGGAAGAGTACGGTGAACAATGCACACGTGCACACGTGCTGTGTCAGCGATCTCTCTTTCCAAACGCGGCCACGGAAGAAAAGTGCGAAGCATCCTGAAATATGGCAATATTTACAGCTTAAGAAATTCGGCTTCACATAACGGTAATTACGAACAAGAGATTTTCCCTAATAAAATTACTGCGAAGCAAACTCTGCAGAAACTAAGTGTTTCCCTATGTTCCCTTTATTTTATTCCATGTGCTCAAGAACTGTTGCGGGAAAAGGGAAAGAAAGCAAAAGGGGGCAGAGAAAAAGAGCGCCACAGCGAGCCGGCCTCTGCTGAGGGTTGGTTTTGCTTTAGAAACTGGAATGCGTCCAGGCTTGATTTTTATTTTCAATTCACATTTCAGATCCAGCTCCCCAAACTCTTTGATCTTTCTCCCTGTCTCCTTACCCGGAAGAGAACCCTTGGCCTTCTCAGCTGGGAGCTGGGAGCACACGTGGAAAGACTGGCTCGGATCCATATTCTTGCCAAATTTAGTCACACAAAGGGGCCTGCGAGGGAAAAAAGAAAGGATGAAAGCGGCAGCCGCCGCGACTTCAAAGGCCGCGCCGCCGCGCCGGGCCCTGCGCAGGCGCCGCCCTCCGCAGATATAAGGCAGGGCTGGCGCGCGCGGGCGGCCTCTCAGCGCGCGTCCCCGGCCCGGGGGCGGGCGCAGGGGGCGGGAGGACCCGCGGCGGAGAATGTCCCAAGGGGCGGGCGTCCCAAGGCCAGTGTCCAGGCCAAGTTAAGGCGCCTGAGAAAAGTTTCAGAAAGGAGGGAAAAGACTGTCACGTCCGGCCCACTAAACGAGGCCTGCAAATTTATTCCAGCGCCCACCTCCATACTGGGCATCCATCCCCTGTCCAGAAGTGACGCCGGTCTCTCAGTGCGGGAGCCGGGCTTCCCGCCGCGGAGCCGTACCACGAGGGCGCGTGGCGAGGCTCTTGTGGCTCAATCCCTTCCTCTGCGTTCGCCCGCGTCCCCTCGTGCCCGTTCTCAGCCTCCCCGGCTTGACTCTAGACTCCTGGGTGAGAAGCTGTCCCCTCCGCCGTGGCAGAGCCCACAGAGTGCAGGGTGAAATGTGGCGCTCCCTCGCGGGCCGCGGGAGGACCCGGCCCCCTGGACGGCGCGCCTCGGGCCTCTGCCCTGCCAGGCGGGGACGCGGGGTTCACCCGCACCGTTGGGCGCGAGGGGCGGACAGACCCCGCTTCGCTCCAGCCCGGGGAGACCGTGCCGAGCTACAGACGCCAACGGGTGCCGGCCCCGCGGAAGCCCGGCGTCCGCAGGCGGCCGGATTTGGGAACGACATTTTCACGGTCCCACGAGTTCTCCGTTACGCTGGAGGGTAGGGGGTTGAGTTTGTTTGTCTTAGGAGGCGGCAAGAGGCGGAAGAGCCCTTGGGACACAAACTGCCATTTCCCTCACCGCCCCCCGTCTCTCCTTTTCCAAGACGTTCGTTAAACTGAAGATGCCTCAGCTTTCGTCTCCTGGTGAAACTGGGGTGGCACATCGAGGGGGTCGGAGTTCCGCCCCTAGAGTCACATTATTCGATTTTCTAGTCCCGATCCCTCTCTCCGAGCATCAGGAGCATTCTCTTCCGTTGGCCCCCGCACCTCCTTCCTTTGGGATCCCACCAAAGTTGCAGCTGGGAGAGAGTCCAGGCCACACAAAGGGAAAACCCAAGGCCTGGGCGGGGGGTTAGGACGGAGGGGGCGGAGAGTGCTGCGAGGGGCTGAGTGCTTTTCTCTGGTCCCTGTAATTAAGGACTCGCTGGACTGTCGGTAGCTGACTCCACTTGGCAGCAAAGTCGCTTGGGGGAGGGGTCTTCTGGCGTGGGTGTGGGTCACTACCCCGGATCCCCTGCCCCCTATCTGGGGCTGAGCTCCGCTCACCCTGTGGGCTGCAAGGCCGTGCTCCGCTGCCCCCTAGCCTGGGTTCGGGCGCGGGATGGGCCTCGCCCCCAAGCTCAGCACGACGAAGGCTCCGGTGCAGAGCGACGTGTTGATGTAAAACAAGTTCGCTCCCAAACTAAACCCAAACCAACCAAAGCCACCAGGAGGGGAAAAAACCAACAGCAATCCAGCCAGCCCCTAGCAATTGTTTCACGGTCGGAATTAAATCACATCAAAACGCCCCCTGAAACCCACATCCTGAAGGAGCGAACCTACAACAGCCAACCTCCAGTCCTTCGCTCGAGTTCACACGAACAACCTGCCTCTACATCCGAGGGAAGGGGGCGGCGGTGCTTCTCCTGTGCCGCACCCACCACATCCCGGACCTAGGATCCCACTCGGTGCACCCGAAGAGGCGGCTGTTTATGTTAATAGTAACCCCCACTCGAATTAGAAGAGGCTGCCCTAGCCGGTATGCCTTTGCCAGGAGCTACACAGAACCTATTGGAAGGGAGGAACCTCTTCCCTGGATTACTGCGCCCCCCTCCTTTTTCCCCAAAGAGAGAGACAGACTTCACGTGGGATTGTCAACCTCCTTTCCTGACAAAGCTTTAAAAAAAAAAAAAGCGCATGGTTTTTAATAAAGACATTTTTAAGTATAGTTTATCAGAAAATTTGCAACAATGCTTGAGACAGTCAATACCACGCACACCGTGACTTGACAGCCACGCAAACAGAGGAAGGCGCTAAGTGATTTCGTTAGAAACAATGTTTCCAAAGAAGAGGGTTACAGGAAAATCCCAAACGCAGCCACCTACTCTCGGCCCGTGCAGTAAACAATTCCCACTAGTTATTGTTCCAAAAATTCCCATCTTCTTGAGCTGTTAATCTCCAGGACACCTGGAGATGAGCTCCAAATGACTCAGGGAGTCCAGATAATTAACATGAAGGGAGAAAATGGGAATTCGAATTAGTTGCAACACTTAAACGGGGGGGGGGGGGTAGGAGTCGTCTTTTAATCTCTCCTTGGCTTACAGAAAATACCCTCTGGTCATTCTGCGTGCACCCTCCCCCTCCCGAGTTCGATGAATAGGCTGCGTTGATGAAACTGCATCTTCCAGTTCTTTTCCTGTGTCAGTCAAATTGGCGCAGTTATAAGAGGAATTTTGACTTTGTTTTGCCATGTTTATTTTACTACAGGGGCTGTAAATGTCTGACACAGCTACACGTTCACATCGCCTGAATATTTACCCACTCCTGTGCCTAACTTCAATGAAAGTTGCATACCATCACCGTTCAAAAACAAAAATTGGATTTCTTGCCAACCTTTTTATTACCTCACAGGCACAATGCAGCAGAATATATTTTTTTCTTCTGTAACATAGTACCAGCCATTTAAGAGTAAAAAGGTCTTACTTTTCCTGGCGCCTTTTGCCAGATCCTTAGTTCTACCCAAAGGTACCAGAATTTACAATGACCCCTGGCCAACTTCTATGCGACCAACTGAACCTTTTAAATGACAGTTTTTACAACTATTTCCCAGCAAACCCCCCCCCCCGCAAAAAAAGTAATAAATGCTCATTTAAGGCATTATTAAAAGTATTTATTTATACAAAGTCCAGTAGCCTGCAATTTCACCCTTAGGAAAAGGAAAGGGATCTTTGACCATTCCTATGTAAAAGAACTGAAGCTTGATTCTGTAGTGTTTTTTTTTTTTTTATTTTCAATTTCAGGGAGCTGGAGATGCATTTCTTCCCAGCCCCTGTTTTCTGTTCTGAGGTTTTATAGATGGCTACTTTATTGGGTATAATAATTTTGCCTGGATTTTTAACTGAGGGGGTTTGAGAGCCAAGGGACAAAATGTAATGTGTTTTCAAACTTCAGCTTCACTTATACTGTAATTTTCACAAAGCATCTCCTTAAAAGTCCTGTCCTTGTACAAAATGCATTAAAGAGAAGGTGAAGATTTGGGGAATTTTTGCGGTTAGATTTGGATTTGCATCCTCAAGGGTCCCTTTCAGCATACAGTTCCGGGTGCCAAGGAATGTCCTGTCCTCCCTCCCTTTTCTGGCTTCACTCTCTTGGTTTTCATCTTCATCCTCTTTTTCTTTTCCTCCTCCTCCTTCTCTTTCACCTTTTCATCTCCCTTCTTGGGCTGTCTTTTCATTCTCTACCAGGTTTATGCACCTCTGCGTGTATCTCTGGATGAGAGATCTGAATAACTCCCTACATCCCATGGTGAGGAGGCAGTGAAGGAGATATTGTTTGAAAGAGATAAAGATCCAGTCTTCAATTCCTTCTCCTTCGTCCTATTTTTCTCTGCAAGCATGGAGATTTTTTCACTAGCGTGTGCTCCCTCATCCCTTGTCTCCAAGAAGCATGTGTTATATTATCTTTAGTAAAGCCACATCTCTCTTTTTCCTTATTTTTCTTGCTACTGTTCTTGCTTATTAGGTGAGCAATGTCTGTTATATTTTCCCTTTTTCCTTCTTAGTCCCCAATTCCCGCCCCATCCCCTCCGTCAGAGCATCTATCAATGTGGTGTGGATCACAGCGGCGGCGGCTTTCTCTTTCATCTTCCTCCCCCTGCTTGAGACTGGGAGGGAGAGTTGGAGGTGGAAAAGAGGTGGAGGAGAGACTGGCAGAGGACGAGGAGTGGGTGCTTGTGGGCTAGAGCTACCCAGATGATGAAGTTAAGCCTTTCGGGCAGAGTTGCTTGTCAATTTCACGCGAGCAAAGAGTGCCCCTCCGCGGGTTACAAACAGTGCCTGGTCCTTCCTTCCTTCGAGGAGTTGCTTGATCCTTCCCTCCAGTCGCGCGCGCGGGCGCGCGGACACACGCGCACTCACACAGACCCACACCCCAAAACTAGGACTCGTCCTACAGGCTCTGGGAAAAGAAATAGGCGGAGGGGGGTAGCCCTCAATCACCACCTCCTTCTTGTCGACTGCCCCCCCCCCCGCGCGCGCTCCAGCGGGCAGCCGAGGAGAACGGGAGGCGGGGGAGAGAAGGGGGAGGAGAAGCGACGCAAGTGGGTAGCTTTTCAGCGCCGGCGAGGCGCGGGAGGAGGAGAAGTGGTGGGGTGGTGCTGCCGCTCACCTGCGGGGCAGGGCGCGGAGGAGGGACCCGGGCGGCGCGCTCTCCCGGCCGAGGGACTTGGACGCTCCCGGAACCTCGCAAGCGACCACTCTTGGGGCTGTACCCCTCCCGTCGGCGGGGCGAGGCAGAGGGGCAAAGCAGCTCTTTGCTTTGACAGAGCGGAGGCGTGGAAAGCGGCGACTGAGCCAGCGAGCTAGGCTGAGAAACTCGAGCTGGGAACAAAGAGGGATCGGGCTGTGTGTTCGTCGGCTCGAGCTCTGGGCAGAAGCTTTTGGGCCCGAGGCTCTTGCTGTGACTTCCCAAGATCCCGCGGAGCCCTCCACTGCGTTTCCCAGCTCTTGCCCGCACAAACTTTATTCTTGGCAAACTTCTCTTTCTCTGCCCCCATCCTCCACCGTCGTCGTCTCCTCCTCCCCTTCTCCAGCAGATTAAATGCTCCTCAAGAAGGAAAAACGAAGCAAAAGGGAAGGAAATATGAAGCTCTAAAACGGACATTTCCAGTTCGGTGGCTTTTTACTTTTTTTTTTTTTTTTAACCCTTCAGGAAGTGGACTTTTCATTATCTTGTGATTCTCCTTGCACCTTCGCTGGAGCAAACGGAGCCATTTGGCCCAGCTCGCTTCTCCTTTATTGGAAAACAAACTTCTAAATAGGCATCCGAGGAACCTACTGTGGGGAGGTTTGCACGGAGAGGCGCCGCCGGACTCTCTGTACTTTGGGGCGTCCTGACCCCTCCAGAACCGGTGTCCCCGCGCATACACGCCGGCGACGCGGGGGTCGTGGGGTGGCCCGCCGGGCCGGGGCAGGCTAGCCCAGCGCGCGCAGAGCCGCGCAGACGCCCCCGGAGGCGCCAGCTGCGGCGGCCCTCGCAGTCCCTTGCCCTTCGGCCTCAGGGGCGGGCGCCGGCGTCTGTCTCCGCGAAGCGGGAAAGCGCGGGCGGCCGCCAGAGCTCGGGCGCCGCCGCAGCTGCTCCGGCTGCCAGCCGGCGGCCCCGCGCTCGCCCGCCTCTCTTCCGCCCGCTGTCCTTCCTCACGCATCCAATCCTCCTTTCCCTTCCCCCACCCTTGCACTGACCCCCCTCTCTTTCCTGCTGTCGCCGCGGTTGCTCCCACAGCGGAGCGGAGATTACAGAGTCGTCGGGATGCCCCAACTCTCTGGGGGAGGCGGCGGCGGCGGGGGGGACCCGGAACTCTGCGCCACGGACGAGATGATCCCTTTCAAGGACGAGGGCGATCCCCAGAAGGAGAAGATCTTCGCTGAGATCAGTCACCCCGAAGAGGAAGGAGACTTAGCCGACATCAAGTCCTCCTTGGTTAACGAGTCCGAAATCATCCCGGCCAGCAACGGACACGAGGTGAGCGGGCCGCCGAGTTCCTGAGAGGCGTGCCGGGTCCGGGGGAAGCGCTGAGAGGAGGGGAGCGAAGGCGCGGGGCAGTGCCGGCTGAAGGCTCTGGAGTAGTTCCCTGGTTTGTCGGGGGTGCGGGGGAAGGGCTGGGCCCCTGGTTAACATTCCCGGTGGATGTGCAGGATGGGCGGTGAAGGGGTGTGCAGGGAAACTTAGTCCAAGTGGATCCGTCTAGGGGTTCGGCGGCTAAACGGTTGGCTTACGGGCAGGAAACCTTGCCCCAAACCCATAACGTTTCGCCTCCGGACTTTTTGATGGAGTTGAGTGCGACGCTTTAAAGCGAGGCTGTCTAAACAATACTACTGAGAAGTTCATCCATAGGACAGAAAACAAAGTACACCCGCTGTCTTTTTCGGTAGAAGTCTCCAAAAGTGCGTTAAACCACCTAAAGCTTAAGTGAGCAGGGCCAGAGGCGGGAGGAAGAAGAGGCGGGCGTGGGCCGGGGGCAGGCGGGGCGGTCTCAACCGCCGCAGAGCAGGACCCGCAAGAAGCCGCGGGCGGTGGGGGCGCGCGCCGGAGCTGCGGGGGTGGTGCGGGGCGAGTCCCTGCAGCCCCAGCGCCCGCAGCAAGGGGCCGTGGGCGCGTGGAGCCCAGCCTCCCCAAGAGTACAGATACGGCCCTACAGTCACTTAAAAAAATTTTATTTGGAGTTAGTTTTTGCGTAGATCAAGCCTTCAATCGATACAGAAGAAAGGCGAGCCCGAGTAGAGAGGAGGCGGAAGCCGGCACCGGTTAGGGAGGGTGGAAAGCGCTTTATCAGATCTCCTGGTCCGCTGCAGGCGATTGCACTGGTAACCCGAGTAGGGTAAATAGAGACACGTGGGTGCCGGCGTGAGAAAGCCGCAGCGGGACCGCGCGGGAGGGCTATTTCGGGCTGCGTCCAGCGGCTCAGATGAGGTGCAAAGGGCTGGCGGGGGCAGGGGGGAGATGAACCCTGATACCCGACACTCCACTGGCTACCCTCATTCAACAACTGGGAAATCCTCCGGAGGAAATCCGGTCGAAAAGTCCTGACACCCAAATGATTTCACCAACGCTTTTTCCCTTCAGAGAAACTTGGAGGGTATATATACCCTTTTTCCTTAAATGGCATTATTTCTGCCCCCCAAAAGAAAGAGCGTGGTTTTGGGGGCGGGGACATTTTGGGTTTTAAACAACACGTTTTAAGAACACCTCAGAGTTACCTTCTCTGTCCCAATGGCAGGGGTGAGTACACATTTTGGAAGGCTGGGGGCTGGATTTGGAGAACAGAAGGAGGGTGTTCTTTTATCCATCTAATCCAGTTCCAAGGAGCTAGGGGAACTAGGGTGCACCCAACCTCACGTAGATGATTTGTGACTTTGTGTGCAGTGGGGGAGAAGGTGGTCACTGGGAGAACACACATCCAAGGAACCAAATAATGTCCAAAATACTCAGGCTTTTTGCGATACTCTTATGTTTGTAGAGCAGCCTTTTTCTTTCTATCCATTGAGCTTATCTTTCTTTAGTTCATAAATAAACTTGCCACCCACTTCACATTTTCTACACTTTTGTACTAGGGAGAAGGGGACTGACTGCGTTGGAAACCGACAACCCCAGGTGTTAGGGCTTTTTTTTTTTTTTTTTTTTTTTTTTTTTTTTGTCGCCCTGCTAAGTGGGCAGGAGCAGAGCCAAGGAAGATGGTGAAAGGGTTATAGGGTTATACCACTGATTTGCACGTGGTTGAGCCGGGGTGGATGGTGGTTACCAAAACTGATATTAACCCGACTACCTTTTAGATGTCTATAACTCGACTCTCAGTTTTTCCTCCCTTTAACCACAGATCAGTTCTACATTTCCCTTGCAAGCCTACAGTCAGTCAGCCAGCCATAGTAGGTCCAAAGCTGAAGTGGAACCCCAGCTGGGACTGCTCTTGGGTGATTTTCTTAAGACTCCGTAGGAGTGGTTGACTTGTTCATATTAAAACTGTCGTTTTCAGTTGCAAAATATTTCAGCCCTCTTTAATCAGCTGCAATTGAAGTGAACAGTGGCTAAAGAGTCTATCAAGACTATCAAGTCCATTAACTACAACTCCTCTCACATTAGGCATCCAGTATCCTTGACAGAATTTGATAAACAACAGTCAGAAGAACTTGTGGGTCATTCCCAAATTCACTATATATATATTTTTTTTTTGTCTGTACTTTTTGGGTCAGAGTAGATAATCACTCAAAAATACATGTTGAGAAGAAAAAGACTCTCCAGCACTCAACCCTAGCCTATCCTTAGATTAATAAAAGGGATAGATTGAGCTGCACCTAAACCTTTCTTTGAGTTACCATGTTAACATTGAACACACTTATTGTTACATACTCTAAGATAATTTTTTTTCTTTTGGGGGTGGGGATTACTGTTAGGTGGCCAGACAAGCACAAACCTCTCAGGAGTCCTACCAGGACAAGGCCAGAGAACACCCTGATGATGGTAAGACTTGATTCTTCTTCCCCCAGCTTTATTGTAGAGCATGTGATTTGTGTATATGGGTTTGTTTCTGCTACTTTTGAGTTCAAGAGACCAAGACCAGATGTGACAAGATTATTAAAGCCCTCTGTTGTAACAAAATGGGGAAAAAAACACCCCAGGAAACATTGCTTATCTCTAATGTATATTACATCATTTAAAAACTATCTTTGAATAAGTTACAGACCTTTGGTTTTCAATTAGCTTCCAGATTCTTGGGAAAGAGGGAATGTTTATAATGGATTTTTTTTAAAACAAAAATAGTTTTGAATGGATTTTTGCTTGCAAAATTGCTGTTTCTAGCTTGTTACAGTGGGAAAACAGGCAGTGAATGAACAGACAGAACATGGCTCACTCAGTAAAACAGAATCTTGCTTATAAAACATAAAAATTAAAGCTAGGAACTATGCATATCAAATAGGATAGACTTTCCATTTCTGATCCTTGTTAAAAGATACATATGTAGGTATTTTTAGATATAAGGACAACTCCTTGCGACTTGGAAAGAATCAGAAAAGCAGTAGGGTTTACTTGTTACGCAGTCTGCATTTCTGGTCTCCTTTAATTACTTAACAGTTGGCCTGATCAGAATGGTGTGTTTGTACACACTGTATGTTAAATTGGAGAAGAAGGGACGAGAACTATATATTAGGTTCCTTCTCAGTGACAAAGTAGTTGTACAAATTAAAGGGAAGAAATGTGTAAACTGAACACACAGATTTCTTTGGCAGAAAGATGTAAGTGAAGTGCATAAAATCAAGCCTTTCAGAGTTAATCCTGTAGTTGCTCACGTGCTAGATACAACTCTTCCTCAGCAAAATCTAGAAATCTAAAAACACAGGTAAGAATTATTTGCCCAAAAGGAAAAGGTTAACTTCAAATGTATAAACATATACATGTGTTGACACAGATCATCTAATGTATCACAGTTTCAGGTTTGTGTGTGTTCCTTCATGTTTCTGTATTTCTTAGGCCGGTTTGTTAGTATTAGAACAAATTAAGTTAGATGGATAACACTTACTATTGTAAAAACATCAGTCAGTAGTGGAAATAAATTGAAACACATGTTTTTTAAACATCTGGTTTGCTGCTAAGTCATTTAAGGGAATGAGTACTGTCAGTCTAAAATAGAGCATAATAATCCAGTTATAGTATCGTATAAACAAATCTATGAAAAATATGATTTATCTTAGAACTGTTAGATTTTCTAATGAAAAGTGTAGTGATATACATTAGAGTCAATGCATCATTGATTATTCTTTGAATTCTCTCAGGAAAGCATCCAGATGGAGGCCTCTACAACAAGGGACCCTCCTACTCTAGTTATTCCAGCTACATAATGATGCCAAATATGAATAACGACCCATACATGTCAAATGGATCCCTTTCTCCACCCGTCCCGAGAACAGTGAGTAACATGCTGATGTTGCAAATTATTTTCATAAGTGCAAATTAATTGGTATTTTGGAAGAATGTTTATTTTCTCAAACGCATTATAAGCGCTTTTATTATATATGACCAATTATTGCTCAATAAGAGCCATTATAGGGAATGGCCACCTTAAAATAGTGCCATATTTGATGTCTTGCATTTGGAATTTTAGCTTTTGGCTTATTGGTTTGAGATTAATAACAGATCACAAGTTATTGAATGAAGCTAAATCAACAAACTAATGATTTTATGAGTATTGTGCTTTCTGTGCTGATCACAGGGAAAAATTGATTTAATTTTTGAGTAAGGACCATGTAGCTTTCAATGCTTATAAAATATCTAGAATCAAAATCGGTCAGGTTCATTTGGAGCTAGGCATTCTTGTCTCTTCGGCTTTTCAACGTGTCTTGTTTTATTACATTAGCTCTTGCTTTTCAGATGTTTTGTGAATAAATAAGCTATGTTTACCTTATTGTCAATTGTTGAGAAAGTATCATTTGAGTAACTTAATGAAAATTATTCTTTTTTATTTTGTGGTTAACTTTTGAAGTTCTAAAAATACAGTGGCTTTATAACTACATTATGTAAATGGGAAACATGAACAATTTCACGTTTGTTACTTAATGCTATTTCTCTTTTTTTTGAGAACTGGAAGCCTCATTTACAAAGTGAGAAAATAAATGATAACTTGAATAGTATGTGACCATGATATGCTAGTGATGGAGTTCTCCCTGAGAATTGTCCCTCCAGCTGTGGGGATGGATTTTTACTGATCCATCAATATATCTTCCAGCCCCCTCTCTCTCCAACACCCAACCTCCAATGAAAGACACCTAGGTGTGAGGCTTAGGGCTTAGCGTTTCAGTTTTATTGGCTCTCCCGGGGGTGAAGTCTATATCCAAAATGGAACCTGTGATCTTTGCTCCTTGGTTCTACAAACTAAAAAAAAAAAAAAAAAAAATCAGTCAAAAACATCTGGGAAAAGGTAATGTCATTAATGCCTCAATAAACAGAACCAGGGAATGAGAAGGTTCACCAGAGTAGCTGATGGGAACAGCTGGTAATCAGCTGTTATCAGCAAGAGTAGTGGTTGTCTTGATTATCTATAGTCCTCAATTGTTGAAATGAAAGGTGTATGAAGTTTAATCCCTTTGTGGGGGGCACTGTGATTTAGAAGTCATAATTATTGTCCATAACTATCAAAAGGAATATTTTCTCTCTCAGGGAATAAAATTTGTCAAATTTTTATACAGCAGCTAAAATGAATATAATCTTGGAGATCTTAGGATGGTTGCCATAGGAAAAGCTATTTTGCATTTCTTTTTAAAAGGCTTTTCAAATATTTAATGATGTTTAATGTTTGGTACGTATGAATCTTCTCTATAAAAATGAATTAATAAAAACAAATGTAGACTAATAGAGATCACCCAAATAAGTGCTTCTGAGTTTTAAAAGTTGTAGAAGTTCATATTTGTTGTATAGATTTGCAAATATATCAGGTATTTCTTTTATACTTGCACGGGCTTTTTGTTTTGGGGGGATAGAGAAGAAAGGGAATGTCTTAGATAAGGAATTGTTGAAGATTTCTGATTAAAGGCTTTTTAGGACAACAGATAATCTTTCCAAATCAAATCATAGTGTTCATAATAATGGAAAATAGCCACTGAAACAGTGTAATAAATTTTAGCTGTGTATTCCTTAGATCAGCTACTTCTTTCAATTTTTGAAGTCAGCATAATAAAAATATAGTGGTTTTTGTAAACAACCCGTAAAAATATTGGACATTAATAATTTCTTCCTCTTTAAGCCAAAATTCTGCCATTGGTCTGCAGACTTTTCTCCTGATTCTCCAGCACACTCATCATTTTGAAAATTTGATAGAATGGAAGGTATTTGTTGTTAGTGTATACATTAAAATTTTGAGGTCTGTGAATCAGTCATTCATTGATTAAGATTTGTGGCCAAAATAAATGTTAGTAGGTACAGAGCAGAGGAACAGAGTGTGATCAGGAAATGGTTATCTTACCCCGTTATCTGATGCTTTGCTCTATTCTGTTATACATTAGAATGCATTTTTTTAGGCACGTTTTCTTAAGAGATTCTATAGTTTGCACAATTCCAGAAGCCTTTCAGTTTTAACCACAAGGCTATGTTTTTTTTTAAGGGTCCAACCAAAGTTATAATCTTTGTTTCTTAATACCTAACAGCTGTTTTTAATGTGTCTGAGATCAGAAACACTTAACCGGAAGACAGCCTCTCTTTTCACCCCAAACCACACTTCTGCATTCTTGCTCTTTTATTCTGTCCTTAGGCAGGACTTGAGATGTCACTAACATCCACAATGAAAGTCTTTTAAGGAGAGTGTGAGGATCTAGGTGACCATTTGTGTTTAGCCTTAGGGTGGGAGCATCCCTGGGACTTCAATTTGCATTACAAACAATTGCGTATTTACTGCCCCAGCTCCCAGACCTGTTAGAACTGGAGAAACATCTGGGTGTGGGGGAGGGACCAGACCACCCCTCAGACCACCCCTCTCTGCAGTCTTCTGTTTGTATGTACCTAGGTAATGCTGAGAATTTCAGCTTCGACTGGCTGGCATACACACAACATTCTGCTGGAATGTCGTTATAACATTGCTGTATGCTTTTGCTCTTTTTCAGACAAACATTGGCATATACATGCTCACACAGATTTTACTGTGACCTAAGAGCCATATTACCTATTCAGGAGAACCACCTTCACCCATCCAGCTTTCATCCTTCTGCAGGGAAGTTTTAATTGTCAGATTACCTCTTTCTAGAAGTGGAATTTTTAGGGATATGACCATCTGCATAAGAAATCTAATGGATGGGTCCCTATGGAATTTTAAATGAGAATTTTTCCTTCAGATAAATTGAGCCTAAGAAAGCACCTATGACAGTGCATTTGGTGTTGTTGTGAGTAAACCTTGGCTTAGGTTGGTCTTCTGCAGAGAGAGATGATGATGCAGAGGCCTATTAAATATTTCAGAGTGAGGACCCTGGAGGGTTTATTAAAAGCATACTCCCAAACCTTTTTTTTTTTCTCTGAACCTTATTTATGAAAATCCCTACAGGCCAGTGGTAAAGTATTAAAAGAAAAAAAAAAATAGCTCTTTGTATCCCAAGCTGGGTCTTGGCAGTTGTTTGCCTGAACACCTTGCGAGCAGTTGAGTGTGGCTGGCTGAAACGCAGGAAAGTTCCTGTTGGTCTAATGCCCTGTGGGTATTCATTTGGGTGTCAAACTTCCTTTTGTCTCTTAGCAGTCCAAATGTTTAGCACCTTAGAAGAGAAATGGCTTGTTTCTCCTTAGATGCCTGACAGGGAAAGCAGCAGACTATGCAGAAAGCTGCAGACCCTTGCTGCCGAGTCCTCCAGCAGCCACCTGGTCCATGTAGTGCTGAGAACTTTGTTTCTAGTTCTCTATGATCTTTTTTAGAGGGAATTTTTAGGTGGGAAAGCTATCTCTTAAATTTTTAATTGATTTTTTTTTTTTTAGAGAAAGGGACAGTGAGCTAAAGAGAGAAATAATTTTATTTAGTTTTTCTTGTGGCTTTCGTTGCTCCAAGACTTCATTGTCTATGTGGTGGTGGAATTTGAACTCGAATACTCCTGCGTGCTGGGCAAGCACCATAACTGCTGAACCCCTGCTCTAGCCCTTACTGATTTTTAAAGTAGGGATTCCTATGAAAATGTTGTAGGAGTTTGTTAGTTATTTAAAATAGCTCAGTTACATTGTATGACTTTTACTACAAGGGAATCCACATTTTGATTTCTGATTAACAGAAGCAGATGCAGTATAACTTTTTCTTAGCACCCCCCATATTTTTTTGCATACAAGTAGATAAAATTTGATTTTTGTCATTGTTCCTTTCTAGAATTAAGAACTAAAGTGGACTTGACTAAACAGTAAGTTTCTGAATGGCACTGTACTTCCTTGTTGCATAACTTTTGAAATTAATAAGGACCGAGACTATGGGTTACATCTCATGCAGGAATTTTAAGGGGTTCTTTCATTTTACTGCAAGAAACTGCTTAATTTGACTTACTGATAAATCATTTAGAATTTCTAATTTCAGCTGTTTGACTTTTGAAGCTAAGTGTATTGAGCCCCCCCCCTTGCCTCAGGCTGTAGAGTAAGTTTTAGAAAGTATACATATATCAGGAGGCTGTGAGGAAAATGCTTCACACCTGTGCCTCTTCTTTTTGATGCCTTCTTAACTGCACTGCTGTGAAGTTGGGAAAGGATCATAGATAAGTTGGCAGCTATTGCCATCCCTCCATCAGATACCTTAAATATCTTACACCAGTGGGATGCTTATTCAAGTGTGCAGGGAGCCATAGTCCATGTGACTCAGGAGCTGCTACTGATCCTTACTCAGATAGGTGTTTTGAAATGATCCTTGTAGTTTCTTTTTCATTCATAAAGACATGAGAACAATGCAAGTTATTTAGTAACCTTACTGAAAGCAAGACACTAAGCCAACCTGTGAAAAATCCTGCTTCTGAAGTAGGCAGTGGGCCCACATACAGGGCGCTCATCAACCAACCCCCATTGTTGTGATCTAATCTTCCCTATGGTCCAACAGAGATAGGACCTCCAAGTGGGTCTACATGGACTTGAACTTGTAGACTCACAGGTGCTTCCCCCCCCACACACAGTGTTGTTGGATGTTTTAAAACTAATTCTGTTCTTTAGGCAGAACCATTTTGGATGTATGTGATTAAAAGTTTTTTGAGCAATTTCTCCTTTCTCCTCTTGATTCCTTTTGATCCTTATTTGTGTATTATAGACATGATTGGGATTTTACAAAAGTTTCCCTTTGATTTTGGAGAAAGACCTGGAGTTTAATTAAAGTTAAAATGTGCCAGCGCTATTTGTGGTCAATCAAAAATCATGTATGTTTTTTCCCAGATACAAGTAGAGCTGAGCATATTGTAGGCACTGCAGTCATGGGAGTTAACTGTTGTTTTAAAAAGGGAATGTTCATTTAAAACTTGGAGCCATTGCTTAAGTGACAGTGCCAAGCTGAGCTAGTGTGTGGGAAGCTAGTATTGTAGTTATCAAGAGACTTGAGAACTGCTTTTTGCTCTCCTAATAGTCCTTACTCATTTGGAAAAGGCAGCCATGGAACTTTCTTTAAATCATTTTAAAAATATTTTTTCGGGGCTGGAGTGGTGGCTCAGCAGTTACAGCGCTTGCCTGGCATGTACAAGGATGCAGGTTTGAACCTCAGCACCACGTACACAATGAATTGTCAGTGCAAAGAAAGCTGCCTGAAAAACTAAATAAAGTTGATTCATATCCTATCTATCTGTATCTATCTATCTCATTGTTCCTTTCTTTCTTAAAAACAAACAAAAAAATCTTTTAGGAACTGGGTATGGTAGTTCATGCCTTTAATCTCAGCTACTTTGTTGGCTCAGGTAGGAGGATCACTTGAGTATAGGAGTGCAGGGTCAGCCTGGCCAACATAGCAAGATCCTGTTTCTTAAAACAAAACAGACAGAGATCACTTTTCTTTTTTTAAGTTCATGATCAATTTTTAAATGTTAAATTGTGATTTTACAAAGTCATAGTCCAGGATCTGTAGACTCTGCTATAAACTCTTAAATCATTTTATGGAAATAAGTGACTTAGAGAACAATGACAAAGATGGGGTTGGGAGGCTGGGGGTGGTAAAGGGTGAGGAGTTGAGCTATGGACTGCCCAGGGATTAGGTAGGGATTGCTAAATCAAATTCTGATAATTTAGTTGGGACTATTATCGGAGGCTGTATAGAGGATTTTAAAGTCTCTGCACAAGAGTACATTTACACATAATACTAACTCTGGCTAAACCTCTAAATATGCTGAAATTATCCATCCACCTGTACAGATCACTTAGAAAGTTCGCTGGGGAGATGGAGTTCACATGCCTTCCATCTGTGTGGGGAAATTTCAAGGGTGGTATATAGCAAGGAAACGTTTTGGTTGCTTCTCCTTCCCAAATTACAGGAGAAATTTGACTGTCAGAGACATTGTATCATAGAAGGTCTAGAAATGTTTTGTTTTTGCAGCTAATTGGGAGCAATGGAAACTTAAAAAAAAAAAAAACCTAGATTTCTGATTAGTGTGTCTGTCCATACTCACAAATAATCCTATGTGGAACTAGATGGCAGTGCATGATCAAATTTTGATCTGACCAGTAATTTGTTACTGTGGTGATGCTATATTCACTTTAATAAAATACCTGTTGCTACCTGGCTCAACATAGAGAAAGATGGAATGAAGGGGTAGATGTAGGGAGGCTCTGTAATATAAATGGAGTGGCTCTAGGACAGCTTCAGTTTCATTTTATTAATTGTTGTAAGCTTCTGAATAAAAGTCATCAAAGCAAGAATTTAAAATCTGACATACTAAGATAGTTTTATAATTTTATTTTTTATAATACTGAAAAGCTTTGTAATTATAGCTCTCCAACTATTGATGATCATCGAGGTGATCATCGAGGGATCAGTTCATCAGGGCCTGCTGAAAGGGTTGTAATCAGCCTAGCACAGAAAAGAAACCCCTTAAATTTGCTGAATTATAAGACTGTACAGGAAAATTTTCATGTGGTTTTTGGATATTTCCAAGTGATTTTATCAAACCAAATGCTGGATGAATAGCAAGACTTGAAAGTGTCTGCTAAATAACCCTTAGCATTTTACTTTTTCTCCAATTTTTTGCATTGGTGAGTGGGAGCATTAGACCACTGACGATAACACGGAAGTTGGTCAGACCTTATGCAGTGTTAAGTTTCCAGCTGAAGTAGTCAGCCAGAGGAGCTCACCTCTAGACTAAAACGAAAGGGAGCTAGCTGTACCCTCAAGTGAGGATCAGTGAGACGTAATCATCTTTTACTTAGGTTCTAGAAACCTAATGGAAGAAATGGAGAGGATAGAGATGCTTTTTTCAGAAGGGTGCTTGAGTTGGGAATATAATACTAATAAAAAGAAAATAATCTTCAAGTATATTTTAGTATCATGTACTTTTCAATTCATTTTTATTCTCATTTTTTTCATAGTAACACTTTTCAGATATTAGAAAAATCCTGTGTATTCTTTAAATACATGCGGCAGTGGCAGTGCTGACTTTTCTGAGCCAGTGTGTGTTGTAGATTGATTATAACTCTTAGTGATATGGAGAACAATATTTTTGAGTTTATTAGTGGGAGAAAGCAGTCTGTGGAGGGAAGTATTAGGCTGGTTGTTAACCGACCTGAGCTCTACCCCAAAGTCCATCAGCCTCCTCATATCTGGCTTGCCCACTTGCCTGGTCAATGTGATGTTCTGATGGCACAAAGCCTACCAAAGTACTCACTTTTTCAGCGGCAGAGTAGGAATCTAAGATGATGTGGGCAAGGCCTCTGATTCCCACCTGGAGGGATTTCTGCAGTCAAGAGAAGAATGTGGCTGGACCCAGGAAGCTCTGGAGAAAAGGAAAACGTTTGCTGTTCCTATTGTGCCATGGTGAGACCTGGAATTTGTCTACTGGGCGAAGGACTTACCTTCGCCTTTGGAAAATATTTGCATGGGTAAGGGTTTTGGGGATTATCATCATGTCCTTTCCAGAGGTGGCTTTCTTCCCTCCTATTAGGAGAGCATCTGTTTTTCTTCTTTAGCACCACAGTCCTCTGCTAAAGGAATGAGACGTGTGTAGGAACAGGTTTCTACATTTCAAACTCATTAGCTGAAAATTCCATGTCCTGCTAGTATTTGATAAGAAGTTGCCAGAAAACTCCTTAGATGGGCATAGACATATTTGTGTTTAGGAGAATGTTTTCCCCCCTTAATGCTTTAGGAGCTGGGTTTCTTCTCCCTGCTTCAAAAAATTAGGGAGGGCCTCAAAGCCATGTGACTGTTGAGGATAACAGGTGAGTTACATTTTTCCTCTTCAGATTTTCTTCTGGTTTAAATCTTTCTTAACTTTCTTGGCATGTGAAAAGATCAGATTCAGGGCTAGAGCAGTGGCTCAGCAGTTATCCCGCTTGCCTGGCATGCACAAGTATGCAGGTTCAAACCCCAGCACCACGTACGCAACGAGGTCTCGGAGCAACGAAAGCCACATGAAAAACTAAAAAAAGTTGATTCTCGTTCTCTCTCTCAATGTCCCTCTCTCTTTAAAAAATAACAGAAAGGTTCAGATTCAAGGGATTAGCCAGGTAGCCAGGAGAAATTGATATCTTTCTAGCCTTGTGGAAATTCTAGACTATTTCCTTTTACAACTGTTTTTTTTTTCTTTTTGTCAATAAAACCCATTAGTATAAACATATACTAATGTGGAGTCTGCTTTCTTTGTATAGGATTCCTCATTTTTGAATAGTGTGTAAAGTACCATATAATAATTTTGAGCCTATCAGTAGACTTGGATCAAGGAAAAAGGCATTGTATGAGCTGGAGGTGTGGCTCATTGGTAGAGCACAGCAAGTCTGAGGCTCTGGGTTGCATCCCCAGCACTGCAAATGAACAGAAAAGACACTGTAATCTCATCTCAAATGTATTAGACTTTGTCTTAGATTTTTAAAGTTGGACATCAAACCAATAATGTCAAAGTAAAAAATGTTTTAACATTTACTACAGTAGGACTAACCAGTCAGCCTGCCCTGCAGACTTAAGAGAGTCACTGGGTACCATGCTGTAATCCCAGCAGCTCAGGAGTCTGAGATGGAGGATTGCAAATTTGAGGCTAGCTTATGCAACTCAGTGAGATCTTGTCTCAAAATATAATAGAAAAAGTGCCTCCAGATTCAATCACAAGTGCCATTCCCAAAGAACAAATCAAGTCTCCCAAAATTTGCTCAAATAATTTTTTGATCATTTTTATGCATACATTAAAATTTTTAAATTAGTATTCAAGAATTTTTTTTTTACTTGAAAGGGAAAGAAATTTATTTTTAAAACTACTACTTTGTGCTAAATACTTGTGAGGCAGTTTACATGGTTATTTAACACTCACTTGAGATGAAAGCCATGGTGTGTTAAAAAGTCAGGATGTAAAGGCAGGAGCTCATCTTCAGGAACAGCAGTAACCTGTCCCAGCTAATAAGTTGTAGAGTCACAGCCCTTCCTTAAGGCCTACTTAGTTTCGTTTATTTTCATTAAAAATAATCACATGTGCCCTGAAGAACATAAAATACTTATTAAATATAACATTGATGAAAATTAAAGAGAAAAGCAATTCAGTGATGATTGTTAGACATTTCTTTTTAAAAATGCTTAACTATTTTATGAAAACAAGAATATTTTCATTAAAAAGTGCATGTGCAATAGAAAAAATTAGACAATTTAGTTGAGCAAAAGGAATAACACGTACTAAATTTGCAGCTCTTTTTCAGTGATGTTCACTCTTAGAATCTGCTACATGCATAGCCTTTTAGACTTCTGTCCATGCAAGTCTATAACTGTACGTAAATAAACACTTGTTCTGTACCCATGGCAATGAGAACATAATATACCATTTTGCAACCTGCTTTTTATTCTCACCAATATGTAATGGATGTATTTTTCTTTTAAGTACCCTTCTCTAATATCATTTTCAATGGCTGGCCTAATTTATTTAGTTATTTTATCAATAACATTCAGTTATTGATACCTTTTTCCACATCTTATGAGTACAAAATCTATACTCATTCTAAATTACTTCTTTGGAAAAATTGCAAGAAATGCAGATCCCAAGGCAATACACCTTTTTTATTGGTGCATTGTAATTATACATACAAAGAGAGATTCAGTGTGATATACTCATATGTTGGTCAATTTAGTTCCCTGGGATCTTCCCTTTCCCTCCTCCCCTCCTGCTTTTCAGTAGGTCTCCCTTCTATTTCCAGGGCATCCCTTTTCTCCCCACTTTTGCTCTTTAACTTCCACATATGAGAGAAAACATGACCTTTGGCTTTCTGAGTTTGGCTTATTAACTTAACATTATACTCTTCAGTTCCTTTCATTTTCCTGCAAATGACGTAGTTTTGTTGTTCTTTGTAACTGAGTAAAAATCCAATATGTATACATATATACCTTGTTTTCTCTCTCCAGTCATCTGTTGACAGACAGATGCCATAGGTTGGTTCCATGGTTTGACTATGGTGAATTGAACTGCTGTAAATGTGGGTATGTATGTATAGCTATAATATGATGACTAATTCCTTTGAATAAACACTGAGGAGTGGTATAGCTGGGTTGTATGGTGGTTCCATTCCTTATCTTTTGTAGAACCTCCATACTGATTTCCATAGTGGTTGTACTAATTTAGAATCCCACCAATGGTACATAAATGTTCCTGGTGTCCTCACCACCAATTATTATTATTTATAGTCTTCATAATTGACAGTACACCTTTAAAATTGGGGTTAGCAGTGCAATTTCACCTTTAAACATATGTTTACTTAAATTCAAACTTGTCTTTACTTATTTAGGTGCTGAGAGTTGAACCCAAGGCCCTTATTCATGCTAGGCAAGTGCTGTACCACTGAGCTACATCCCCAACCCTGAAGTCAGAATTTAAAAAGGTGTATTGGTTTACATTCAACTTTGCTTATGCTTTGGTGTTTTGAGGCTGATAATTTGTATGCCTCTTCCAGTTAAGAGACAGTCCATCAGCAGGCAAGTAATCAGACAGATGGAGAGTTTGACAACAGGTGTATTATTAATAAGGCTGCAAGGGAGAATGCATCTTAATCAAATTTGAACTTCCTTTGACTTCCCCAAATTGAAAACCCTGAGTCCCCACAGCCCCAGGTTTCCCCAACATAGGCAGGGGAGTTACCTCCTGTAGAACCAAAGAGAACAAACACAGCTGAGCAGGCTGGCCCCCAAAGAGCGAACAGTCAGTCGTTCAGTTTTACTCAGTTTCCTCTTCAAATTTCCAAAGAGATAAATAAGTCTCTCTTGTGTAGAGTGAGTGAGGAGGTGGGTGGGGAAAAGGGTTATAGCCACTGCCTAAAGAGTAGATGTTTCTACTTTATTGTGCAAGCTAGGGAGGAGAAAAGGAGAAGGTGGCCATCCCTTTAGTCATAATTCTTGATCAGTTAGGCTGTGGGCTGGGGGTAGTAATGGTAAAATATATAAGTATATAAATAAGATGGGAGATGCAGCAGAGTGTGGCTGTTGGAGTCAGAATTCCTGGGTTCCAGGGCTCCGCTTTTGATTGTGTTTTTCATCTCTGGACTAGGCTTCCTCACCTGGAACGCTGTCCCCACTCCACCTGTGAAAGGTTACAGCACTTTGCGTTGGCAGTGGTATTTCTGGAAGGGGGTCCAGTGGCCTTAGAATTGTATTATTTGAAGGCAGGTATGTGCGCCCATCTGAAAATTTCCTGTATCATTCTGCATATGGGTGCTTTTACCAAGTCCCAGCTGATTCTTAGATAAATCAGGTTTTGGAAAAATCTTGACAAATGCAGATGCTCAAAAATTTAAGATTTGGGTAATGTAAATGACTTGCCCAAGGTCTCGCACATAGAAAGGAGTGGGGCTTGGACTCCATGTCATACCTTTTGGTCCCAAAGCTCACTTTCTCTTCACTCCATTTGTCCAGGCCCTAATGGAGACCACCTGCACTGTGTTCACTCAACAGTCAGAGCTCTTAGGTTTTCCCCCTGTACCTTCCGCCACTGACTATAGAATGAATGGAACCCATATTCTTTACCGTTATCTTGAAAGTGCTCCATAATCTGGAACTCTCCATCTTTCAAGTCCTACCTGTTCACCCCAGATACCTCAGCTCCATGCCAGACCTGCATCCTAAACCCTTTTCTGAACACCTTTCTCTGGATTCTCGAAGCTTGGGCTGTTTGAGTTGTGCTTTCTCTCTTCCCTGCTGCCATGATGTTGTCCATCCTTAAAGATTTAGGGCAGATGGTACCTCCTACGCCAAACTCCCAGTCCCACCTTGAGCTTAGAGGAGCTGTGGGTCTCCACAGGACCACCTTCATCGCTGTGTACTCATGGTTCTTACTAGTGGGCTCAGTGTCATTTCTCACTCACTGTTAGTTCCTGTAGGACAGGGGCACATTTTATTCTGTCGTCCAGAACTTGTTGCACCACCTGCCATGGAGCAAGTTTCTCACCAGTTGTTTGTGGAATAGAATAAGGATTCAAAAACTTGAAGAATGTGAGGTGGTAAGCAGCACCAGATAGCAATCCGTATTTAAACGGCAACTCTTAAAAAACAAACTCACTAAATCACAAAGTTGAAATTGAGCTTAGAAACAGAACATTAACTAGAGCCCATGGCCTTGGCATCAGCTATTAGTTTTGAGTATGTAGTACATGCCAGGAACCGTTCTAAACATGCTTTATGCATTAGCTCATTTAGTCCTCAAAATAACTTGGTGACATTCCTAATATCCCTGTGTTACAAATGAAGCAACTAAGGCACCAAGAGGATTGACAAAAAATCTTCGGTGGGTATAGAGAGGGTGATCACTGCAAAACAACTCAAGAAACGGAGAGTCAGATAAGGTAGATAATTTTCTCTGATCACATGACTGGTAAGTAAGTAGTGGTACCATGAATGGGGCCCATGTCTTGACTCCCACTCATGGTGTTTTCTGCAGCTTCAGTTTCTTACCACCGTCACTACCACTGGCACATAGAACATGCTAAATAATTACTTAATCAGTGGATTTCTCATCAGTAAGATGGAAACGATTCTTTAGGTTTTTGTGAGAATAAAATGAGATATTATATGAAAATTTAAATTTCCTTAACATTATGTTTGGTTATAATAGCTGTTTTGAGATAGTGACAAACATGGAGTTCAAAGGTAACCAGTTAGATGCAGACAGAGGGAAAGGGATCAAAGATGGTGAGTGTTCTAGCCTGACAAGGAGGGGACAACAGTGAATTTAGAAAGAGGACTAGGTTTGAGGACAGACAATCATGAGTTTGGCTTAGACATTATTCTATGTTTTCATTCTTATGGTAGGAAAAACAAGAAATTGACCAAGATCTAGAACCAAACCAAACCAGTTTGCATTATGGGCATCTTTTGGTCCTTATATGTAAGTCAGCAGTAAGAAAATCATATCACTTACTGATGAAGATTCTTGAACCTCGACCAAAACATTGCCTATGGATGAAAAGGATTAATAAAATATTAGCATGTGATATTTAATGGAGCCAGGCATAGTGGTGCATTCCCGTAATCCCAGTTTTTCAGGAGGCTGAGGCAGGAGGATTGTAAATTTGAGGCCAATCTGGGCAATTTACCAAGACTCTATCTCAAAAAATAAAATAATATGGGTGGGGATGTAGCTCAGTGGTGGAGTGATTGCCTAGCATGTATGAAGCCCTGGGTTTGATCCCCAGCACAGCAAATAAATAAACAAATGAAGTACATATATACATACATATATTTAATGAATGTTCTTTTTTTCTTTAGAGAGAGGGATAGTGAAAGACAGGGAAAGAATTTTATTAGTGTTTCCTATGACTTTCATTGCTCAGACCCTTCATTGTGTATGTGGTGCTGGGGTTTAAACCCAGTTCTCGTGCATGCCAGGCAAGTGCCAGAGCCGCAGAGCCACTTCTCCAGCCCTTAATGAATGTTCTTTACATACATTTTTCTTATTAAATCCTCACTATAACACTGTGAAATGAATGCTACTAATATTCACATGTTTGTAATGAAGAAACTGAAGCACCAAGCAGTTACTTGGTTGTTTGCAGTCCTACAATTTAGTGAGTGGGTAAAAAGTAAATTCAGAGTCAGGTATCCCTGACTCAAGCTAAAACCCAATTAATAAACTAGTACATTCTTCCTGAGAGTAATCTTTAGGCAGTAAACTACTTTGGGGATTAAAAGTGACTATTATGTTTTATTAAATAATGTGAACAGCTAAGTTTTAATGATGGGTCAAATAACAGAGTCTAAGAATACTTGAAAATTGTCTTCTGGTTCATTCAGTACATAACCATGTAATTGCTTAATATGTTCTTGAAAATTCCCAGGAAGTGTTTGTTCCTTGAGTGTATCAGACACATTTTGATAAATGTCTGATTTTATGGGAATCCCTACTGCTCACTTCTAGAGGCCCAGCGGCCCCATGTCTTAAGGACTAACTAGATTAATAGCTGTGTGACCAAAGGTTTTGTGACTCCCAGAATCTTTTTGGTAAATGATGCTGCCTTCTTATTCCATAAGACCTGAGCATTTACAGGCAAAATCTGAAAAAGAGTGTTGTTTGCACAATAAGCAATTAAAATGTGGGATGTGCAGTTAGTGGTGATTTCTATGGTATCTTGGTGTTGGGGTGAATAAGAAAAATTAGTACTGACTGGAATCATGATCATTCCTGAGAGGTTGCAGCAGTGAGTTTCCTTTAAAAAATGAAAACACCTATTTTAGTTAGGGACATGTTTATTAGGAATAATTTTTTCTTCTTTCTCTCAAAAAGAAATGTCTTTTGAGGGGGTTGTTTAAAGTAACGTATTTTTTAAGAGTCAGGGGAAAACCCACAAAAGAATAGAAAAGAACAACAAAAAGTACCTGAGTTTGTGTCATTCAGAGACAGTGGTTTCGTTTTGACACACACACACATATACCTTCAGATATTCTTTCTCTATCTTTAACATAAGCACTTTTACAAAAGAGCTTATATGGTTATTGTTCTATTGTAATCATTTTTGTTTTCATTAAAATATTTTTATATACTTTTTATGTAAATAAATATAGGTCTATATTATTAGTTTTTTTTTTTTTTTAGAGAGGGACAATGAGAGAGAAAGAAACAATTTTTTTTTAATTTAGTTTTTCATGTGGCTTTTGTTGCTCCAAGACTTCTCTGTGTACATGGTGCTGGGATTTGAACCTGTATACTGAACCACCACTCCAGCCCATATATTATTAGTTTTAATGTCCAAATACCATCCAGTTATATGAATATTTCAACTTATTGGATTTTTGTCCTCAGTTACAGATGTTAAGGCTTTTTAATTTTTTAAATTAATGCTACAATGAAACCATGTTAAAAATTTATAATATATTTTTGTCAATTGCAATTTGATGTCTTCCTTGATTTATGAGCTTCTTATTATACATACGACTATCAACAATTTTGATCAACTGCTCTTGAAATGATTCAGAGCTATTTTATACCAAAATTATATTTCTCTACTTTTTTTTACTATCACACAACTTGAGATGTACTTGTTAATTGTTGTGTGAACACCTATCTACTAAAAATAAAAAATACTTTTCATCATTAGTTTGGCTTATTTACATTTTAGTTAAGGAAAGAAGATGCTAGTAAAGCTCTTTGACCTTTGTAGCATGTTACAGTGAGCAGAAAGCACCTTGTATTCCAGTTCAGTAATCAGAAGAGCATACCTATTGTAGCAGTCTCTGAGCTAATCCTGCGATTTAGAGTTAAGCAGGTGCCAGGCAGAATGAAGACAAACACCAAACAGTGTTTATGTTGGAATAATTTATCATTCATCTCATAAATATTCATTGAAGGTGCTTATTTTTATAGCTAGATCACCCTGGAATGCTGCAGCCTACTGGTGCAGTTTGAGGACTAGTTTCTATGTATGCCGTTCATTCTTTACCTGCTTTCAGTACAATGTGACCCATCAGAAGCGTGGCAGAGAATATTTGATTTACTTGTTGAAAAATGGTGTGTAGGACAGCTCTGTTTTGGTTGATCTAGGAAAGTTGCTTGATAAGTACTTTGTTAATTTAAAAGACCATGCTTATTAAGGAACCTAAGACTATTTAAGAAAAGAGCTTAGAGATATTTATAGAGACTTACTTGAACAAGGTATTAAACACTACCTCAAATTAACTGACAGTTGGTCAGAGTGGAGGCCAGCAGGCAGACCCTCCTGTACTTTACTTATAGCTGCTGTGTCACTGTTTCATTAGTACCAGAAATCTTTATTTGGAACACATCTGCTGTGTATACTTTTTTTTTTTTTCCTAAAGAAAGGGAGAGAGCGAGAGAGAGGAAAGAGAATCAACTTCATTTTTTTCATCTGGCCTTTGTTTCTCCAACACTTGATTGTGTATGTGGTGCTGGGGTTTGAACCTGGGTCCTCGTGCCTGCCAGGCATGCACTCCAACCACTGAGCCACTGCTCCAGCCCCTGATGTGTATACTTTTAAGTTTCAAACAGTCAAGCTTGGCTATGCCTAGAATGAATTGGGCAGACAGTATCTCATGAAAGGTGGATGGGTTTCCATTTAAGCATACTGTGCGGAGGTAGGGGACACAGGCTCTGCGTCTTTAATGCCTGAGCCCAAATGCAGGTTCACAGCCAGCTGCACAATGGGAAGATCACTTTAACTTTTTGTTTTCATTTCTTTACTCGCAAATAATTTGAAAAAAATGTTTGATGTCCTAAACATAGTGGAAGTACAGCAAGAAATGACTTTTTAAAAAATGGTATTACTTTGTTGCCACAGATAGCAATTACTTGGTCAAAACCCATGGCAAGGAGTCACTATACTGCTAGGAGTAAGGGGTCAGCATAGGTCTGTGAACTTCAAACTTGAGGATACTTGATTTCATGTCATAGATACTATTCAGTGAATAATGTGAAGCTAAAACCAAAGTTAAATAATGCAAGATTATGCTAAATAGCTTTTATGAGGAATTCTTATGTATCTAATTGGAGTAATTAGTTAGAGATTAAATATTTCAAAAAAGAAATGTTCCCCCTGAGATGGCTGGGTATCAGTTAGGAAAGAATTCTGAGGCCTCTGGGTGACACTGAACCTGTATGAGAGACAGTTCATCATTCAGGCACATCCACAATTCTATTTTTTTCTTTATAATTTAATAGTTTTTAAGTGAAACCAGTAATGTCTGCGTAATGTAAAATTTTAAAATTTGGCTACTTGAATAAAACATTTTTAAGACTGTTTAAAGGTTTTTTTTTTTTTTAACTTCTGTTACTAATCTCATGGTGGGAAAAATACTAATACGGTTAGGCAAGGTATGGACTAGCCATGTGTCTTTGAACAAGTTCCTGACTCTTGCCAACCCCACTGGCTTTTCTGAAACGGGGTCATTACAAAGTGTTGTTGCACTGACTAAGGGAAATACAGTTCAGCCGGTTTGCTTGCTTGTTTAAAACCCCTGGGCTTCTTGGAGCTGGCTACTGTACTTCTCTTGAATTGTTTTATCAGTATTGACACCATCTGAATTCACCTCAGTGCTTTGGCAGAGCAGGAAAGCAAGGTCTGTTGGTACAGGAAAGCTGGAAGACCCTGTACAGGGAGGACATCTTCTGCATTAGGAACTTTCCTGGGGCCTCAGAAGTGTAGATTTGTCATACCAAGCACCATCTGGACACCTAGCTTGAATCCATCCACTGGTTAACTGCTAACTACTAGAGGTCCACCTTCAGAGAAGCAACCACACCTCCTCCCTGCCTTCCTCCTCTTCTTACCCAGTGCAGTCCTGGAATTTCTTGCCCTGGGATTCCTCTAGGTGGTTTATTTTTGTGAGTAAACATTTTGGTGTCTTGGAGTCACAAGATGGCTCCACAGACAAGGTTGAAGACATGCAGTAGTTTTACCTGTGGAGAACATGTCTTAAGAGTTTTTTTCCCCCTCTGACTTTTTTTTTTTTAAGGATAGGAAGAATTTATTCATTTTTTTCATTCAGCAAAATATTTTCAGTTACTTATTTTTAAAATAGTTTTATTTTCATTGAGATACAAATTCGTGTGCCATATAGTCCACTCATGTAGCATGTACAATTTGTTGGGTTTTGGTATATTTATAGTTTTGCAACCATCACCACAACCAATTCTAGAAAACATTTTCCTTACCTCAAAAAGTAACCCCATGCCCATTAGCTGTCATCCCCGTCTCCCACTCCGTTAGGCCTAAGCAGCCACAAACCTGTTACCTGACTCAGTAGGTTTCCTTGTTTGCGACATTTCATAAAAACAATTATGTGGCATACAGTGTAGTGTCCTTTGTGACTGGTGCTTTTCATTTAGCACAGTGTGTTCAGTGCTCATCAGTGTCGTCATGTGAATAGAACTTCTTTCCTTTTCTGTTCTGTGCCTTCACGGCTGTACCTTGCTTCCACCAGGTAAGATCTTCTCTCTGATGTGGACGGGAGTTTCAGTGCAGTGAGGAAGGGACTCGGTTTAGTCTGTTTGGGGAAGAAGGAAGCCACAGAGGCAAAGTCAATTGATACGTCAGATACCTAAATCAGTGGTGAGGATTTTTTTGGTTGCAGATCTTTGTCAGTTAAAAAGTTTGACCATTTTATAATTATGAGTTATATATCTGAACTACATAATTATAACTCAGCTTACAGTGTCAGTGTTCATGGTCATGAATAGAAGCTGAAAAGTCTTACTTCATGTAAAGTTGAGTATTTTTAATTCTGGTCAGCTTCTTGTCAAGTCTCATTTTAGGTCTAAACAAGCTTTTTTTTTTTTTTTTTTTTTTTAAGAGAGAGAGGACAGTGAGAAAGAGAGAATCAGTTTTATTTAGTTTTTCATCTGGTTTTCATTGCTCCAGTACTTTGTTGTGTACATGATGCTGGGGTTCAAACCTGTGTCTTTGCGCATGTCTGGCAAGCACTGTAACCACTGAGCCACCACTCCAGCCCCTTAACAAGCTCCAAATTAGTTGATAGTAGAGGAAGAACTGTGAGCTTTGACATTTTATTAATGTATGCTTATGCTTGCAGTATTAACATCACTTCAAACCGTTTGGCACGCTTTGACAATCTGACATAATGAGCTTCCTGTACTCCAGTGCATTATGCTGCGTAATCTTCGTGTAGTATGTTAGAGTCTAGACTGGTGGTTGGAGAACAATATTCTTATTTGTTCCAGTAAAACGCTTGTAATAATCTGGATGTTTTGTTTCATATGAATTGACTTTTATAAGACCAGCAAACTCCACAGCGTTCACGACACTGCTCTTTTTGACCGGTTGGGTCCATGGTTCCTTGCTGTATAGGTTGCCTGTGGATTGTGCAGGATCACCTGGGTTGCTGCACGGCAGGCCGTGGGCTAGGGTTCTACCTGTGTAGCCTAGCAAAGCTGAATTTCAGCATTTGAGGTTGTGCTTCGCACTGACCTTGCCTCCTGCTCGCTTCTTAGGCCCTGCCCTCTAGCAGCTGTGTGAGAACTGTGCTGCCTACCTTCCCCATGGATTAGATGTCTGTACTCAGGTGCTTGCTATTGTAAACCCAAAATGCACTGTGTGTGTGCAAGTGATGAAACTGCTTGAACAGAAAGCTCTGTGCTATGCAGATGTTCCCAGCCTTTCATGAGCATGTCAGAAATTGGGCGCTGTACAATGCTTGACATATCCTTGTGGGCCTTGGTGGCAGAACGCTTCCCCAGTCCTCCACAAGGATCTGCCACGTGAGAAGCTGGTCACTTGCCTTGGAAGACAAGAAGGCAGTCGAAAATCAACTCTAAATGTAAGGACTGTTTCTTTAACAGGAGTCTGTGACCAGCTTTGTTCTTCACTGTAGAAATAACCAAAGGAAATGGGCAAATTGTTGCAAGAATTTAGGTTGGAAGAATTACTTCAGAGGGAGGGATTAATAAACATTGGAAAGTTTATCAAAGGAAAGCATGGAATCTGATTATTTAAAGGTTTTAAGAATAAATATTTGTGGGGCTGGAGCGGTGGCTCAGCGGTTTCGGCGCTTGCCTGGCAAGCACAAGGACCCGGGTTCAAACCCCAGCACCACGTACACAACTAAGTGTTGGAGCAACTAAGGCCTTGTGAAAAACTAAATAAAGTTGTTTCTCTCTTTCTCTGTCTCTCTCACTGACCCTCTCT